>JAPFFP010046460.1:0-10967 GCA_026153255.1 Solanum medicagineum
CACAGTTACAGGTTGGTTCTCCCGGGCCTCATCGGCAACGGGTGTCAGTCCGCCCTAACGGGACTTAGGGTGTGACAGTATAGGTGGTTTTGTGCACAGGAAGACTTAGGCCCAAGACCATTGAAAGACCCTAAAAAGTGTCTGAAAATGTGCCTGGAAAGTGCCCATAATCGTAATTTTCTCAAATCTTAAAATCTATGCGTGATAGTGAAAATCTAACTTCATATTTTTTTTCAGGGGGAAATAATTGAGTGGGAAATGAGTATAATCCCGATTGCTCAATACTTGATTTTCCCAAGTTTGCGTAAAATAATGGGATACGCGTTCCCTCTGCGATGCGACGCATCTTCGGGAAGTAGTTCATTTTGTTGCAAGTTTTCTAATCTTGGTCCAAGCCTTTGTGGTCTTGGGCCTAAGCCTTCCTATGCATAAAAACACCTATACTTGGTCATTTTGCAACCTCATATCACTCAAGACATTCCCCCAAACACTCTCAAACACTTAGTGAAAATATTCCACCCAAATTCAAGTGTCCCAATCTCATTCCAGATCTCAAAATTTCATTCAAGCTCCAAGTTCTCATTCAAATCTTCATCAAGGAAATCTCCAAAGTTGAGGTATTTGGGTTTCAACTATTGGGTCCTTTCACCCATGGTGCCTAACCTTCCTTTTTAAACAAATTACGTGTTTTCAAGTTGATTTACTTATGGGTATTCTTATTATGATTTGACTATAAACTATGTTGGGGTTTTCATGAAATGTGGACTGTTTAAGCATGTTTTGAGCCATGAATCTATGTTCTATGATGAGATATGATGAAGAGTTTTAATATATCTTCCATGAGGGTGTTCCAAGTGTTGGTGTGTTGATTTACATTAAGTTTTCTCACATGATTTTACTCTAATTGCATGATTTATAGCTAACATTACACACCCGCCAAGTGTTTGATAAAATGTCCAGTTTAAGGTTCTTGAGTTATTGATGATCTATTGCATGACCTATGAATCAAGTGTCTACGTGATGATGAAAGGAATGCATTTATGTGTTGATTTCATGAAAAGTACCTATAGTGTTGCAAGTTGACCAAACCTTGTTGAGGGGGTGCTATGCCTCAATCACCATGAATGGTATGGTGTGACAACCATCAATCAATTGAGAGGTTGATTCCTCAATCACCATGGAATGTAGGGTGTGACAACTATCAACCAATTGAGGGCTTGAAACCTCAATCCCATGGATAGTAGGGCGTGATAATCATCAATCAATTGAGGGGTTGATACCTCAATCGCCTTCCCAAGGGGGTGGTAGGCCTTGGATTCTATAATGATGGTCTCTTACTACACATATAATATGTTTTATATAAGCATGTTTACTTCAACCATCATTCAAGCATGTCATACTGCTATATGCGCATTTATTGCCTAATTATGCATTTCGATTATGTTGTCTATCTATTGTTGCATGGCATCCTACATACTTAGTACATTCAAATGTACTACCACATACTCTATGCCTGCATGATGTTATCATGTAGGAACAAGAGCTCTACTTGATCTTCCTCCTCCTTCACGCAGCTAGTAATATCTTTGGAGCAAGTTTGGTGAGACCTCAACTTTGAGGGCGATGTCTTTGATCTTATCTTATGAAAAGATTTTATTTCCTTAGATGTATTCTTTTGATTATGAAGGTGATCCAGGAAAGTTGTCTTGGCCCCTGCTATACTCTAAGTCTAGAGGTGTTGTTGGACAGGTTATGTAATGATGCTTTGAGCTTTTACTCTCTCGACTCTTGTATGTTTTTAAGCTATGAAAGACTTTTTTAGCTCCTTATTTTATATTCTCTTGTTGTTGATTACTTTCTTCCGTGACCAAGGATGTCTTATTGTATGCTAAGAGGCATGTTTGGCGTCCCTCCGTGTTCCCCATTCGCCGTGTCACGTCTAGGCCCTAGGCTTGAGTCATGACAACCCCAAGACCTTAGGCCGAAATAAGAAAACTGGCAACAAAATACATTGCTCAACGATGGCGCTGCGTCCCGGAGCCAACGCAGACTGCCACTTTTTTGCGCAAACTTGGAAAAATCAAATTTTGCTACGACTGCTCTAAAATTGGGGTTAGACCCATTCTCCACTCAATTTTTCCCCCTGATCACAAATATAAAGTTGTATGTTCAATATCATGCACGAATTTTGAGATATGAGGAAATTACGATTATGGGCATTTTCGAGACACATTTTAGGGCACATCTTGGGGTGATTCAATATCTCCCCCTTGGGAACATTCGTCTTCGAATTTCACAGAAGCATACATAAGAAGAGTAATCATGAAGGAATTAGCCCCAACAAGAATGCAACAATTCACTTAAACACTATTTTCAAAAATCTCAACAAAAGTGTCAAAATCACCATTAACTTGTCGACATAAACATGAATGCATGCAAATGACATAAGGGCTGATACATAAGACTTGAAATCACATAGGGGACTTGAATTAGTACCTTAGCCATGAATGGAATTGAAGAGATAGGGGTATCTCTGCATGTTCGCCTCAGCCTCCCACTCTTAACTTGTTGGTTTCTCCAATGAACCTTGATGGAAGCAACATCCTTGTTCCTCAACCTCTTCACTTATCTATCTAAAATTTCTGCCGGGACCTCTTCATAAGTCAAATTGTCTTACACAACACCCACAACATCAAGAGGTACAATAGCACTTGAGTCACCCACATACATCCTCAGCATAGACACATGGAAGATCGGATGAACCATATTCATATCATTGGGCAACTCCAACTCATAGGCCAACTTACCAATCCTCCTCAACACTATATAAAGACCCATAATTCTTCGACTCAATTTACCCATTTTAACAAAACGAACAACACCCTTCATGGGTGTGGCCTTCAAATAGACCCAATCACCAACCTTAATTCAAGCTCCCTTCTCCTCACATTGACATAGGACTTTTGTCGACTTTAGGATGTTTTCAACCTCTCCCTTGTCAACCTCACCTTCTCTATTGCTTCCAATAACCAAATTCAGGGCTAACAAAGCCATCTCCCCTACCTCAAATAATCCAACTGGGGACCTATAACGCCTACCATAAAGTAGCCTCAAAAGGAGTCATACCAATGCTAAAATGATAGCTATTGTTGTACCAAAGTCAATGAGTTGAAGATGATCATCTTAACTACCCTTAAACTCCAAAACATAAGCTCTAAGCATATCCTCAAGAGTTTGGATAGCTCTTTTGGCTTGGTTATCCGTTTGAGGGTGAAAGGTCGTACTAAGCTTTACCTTGGTACCAAGACCTCTTTGGAAGGACCTCCAAAAGTGAGAAGTGAATTGAGCACCACGATCCGATATGATAGACAAGGCAACCCATGCAATCTAACCAACTAATGAATATACAATCTGGCATAATCATCGGCACCATAAGTAGTCTTAATCGGTAGAAAATGTGCTGACTTGGTCATTCTATCAACCACAACCCAAAGGGAATCAAAATATCTTCTAGTCTTAGGCAACCCAACCACAAAATCCATGTTAATTTCCTCCCACTTCCAAGTAGGAAGCTCTATATCTTGGGCTAGGCCACCCGATCTTTGACAGGGTGTGGCAACCAAATACAAACTTAGCAATATCTCTCTTCATGCCACCCCACCAAAACACTTCCCTCAAATCTCTATACATCTTGGTAGAATTGGGGTGAATACAATAGGAAGAATTATGAACCTCATCTAAAATCTTCTCCTCCAAGTCATCCACACTAGCAACAGATAACCTACCTTGGTACCTAAGGGCACCATCTCCACCTTTCCATCTCTCACCAAGGCCTTCAATTCTAACAAGGCAGGGTCAAGATCTTGCTTTGCCTTCACCTCCTCAATCAATGAAGATTTTGAGTCATCAGCAACCACAATACCACCATTATCAACCTCCTCCAACCTAACTCCTAAATTAGCCAACCGATGATCCTCCCTAGCAACTTCTCTGCCCCCACCATCAACATGTGCTAGGTTACCCATAGACACCCTACTCAAAGCATCGCCACAACATTAAGCTTACCGGGGTGATAACGTACACTCATATTATAATATTTAAGAAGATCTAACCAGCTTCGTTGTCTCAAGTTGAGATCTTTTTGGATGAACACGTATTGGAGACTCTTATAATCGGTAAACACATCAATATAAACCACATACAAGTAATGACGCCAAATTTTCAAAGCAAATACCACGACAACCAATTCAAGATCATGGGTGGGATAATTCTTTTCATGCACCTTAAGTTGTCTAGAGGCATATGCTATCACCTTACCATTTTGCATCAAAATGCAACCTAAACCAATTCCTAAGGCATCACATTACACAACAAACCCTTCTAATCCTTCTGGTAGAGACAAGATATGAGCGAACACAAGCTTATCCTTCAAAGTTTGGAAGCTCTTTTCAGACTTATCGATCCACACAAATTTAGCTTTCTTTTGGGTCAACATAGTCATAGGTGAAGCAATAGGAGAGAACCCATTAACAAACCTCCGGTAATAACCCGTCAAGCCCAAGAAACTTCTAATGTCCAATGGAGTCAAAGGTCTAGGAAAATTTCTAATTATCTTCCTCTTTTTAAGATCCACCTTAATACCATCACCTGACACAACCTGACCTAGGAAGGCAACCTCTTTCAACCAAAACTCACACTTCTCATATTTGCATACAACTTCTCCTCCCTCAAGATTTGTAACACCACCCTCAAGTGATCCACATGCTTCCCCTCACTATGGGAATATATCAAGATATCATCAATAAATTCCACCACCAAAAAATCAAGGTAGGGTTTAAAGACCTTATTCATAAGATCCATGAAGATGGCCGGTACACTGGTCAACCCAAAAGACATAACCACGAATTCACAGTGCCCTTATCTAGTCTGAAAGGCCATCTTGGGAATGTCACTCTCCCTCACTCTCACTTGGTGATACGCGAAACCAAGATCGATCTTAGAGAAGTGACAAGCATCCTTAAAGTTGGTCAAAAAGATCATCAATCCCTGGTAGAGGGTACTTATTCTTGATGGTGACTCTATTATTTTGCCAATAATCAATACACATTCTAAGAGAACCATCCTTCTTCTGCACAAACAATACCAGTGCACCCTAAGGTAACTGGCTAGGCCTAATGAAACCCTTCTCCAATAAGTCCCTTGATTGCTCTTTCAACTCCTTCAACTCCGACGGGGCCATACGGTAAAGGGGAATAGAAATGGGTTGAGTGTCAGGAAAGAGGTCTATGCCAAAATAAACCTACCCTTGACCACCACATCATGACTCTCCCACTCAAGGACAGTTTTATTAGGGAGTTGGAATTTGACCCAATGGGTTCTACAATCAACAAAGGCATAATATGCATGCAACCAATCCATCCCAAGAATGACATCAAAATCCACCATATCCACATGGCCTTGTGGACACATATCTCTACCCTTATGTTGTGTACATGGACAACCAATTACCTTATGACCCACTTCACCACGCCCATAACAAGCATTTGTATCCTTCAAACATGGGCCATCATGGCCTCTACCACATCTTGTGCACCCAGCATTAGGCACCACATGACCACCACCTTAGACCCTTGGGTTGTCATTAGCAAAGCTTTTGGTAGGAGCACTGGAAGAACCTTGGCCTTGATTGAATCGGCGACCCTTGGGACTTTCGAATCTACCCTCAAAACATGCCCGCTTGGCCATATTACCCCTTATCTTTCACAACTTTTCCCCCTCCAATTGTTCGACATAAGTCATGAGGCGGGACAAGTCCATATCAACTATGAACATGGCGGCATGACATTCTTCATTTACCAAGTCGAACACACCTATCGCAAACTTGTTCATCCTAGACCTTGGCTCGGCCACCAATTGTGGAGCATATTTGGATAGTTGGTTGAACTTGAGGGCATACTCCCTCACACTCATGAACCCTTGCTTCAAATTCATGAATTCCATCATTTTTGCCTCCCTTAGCTCAAGAGGGAACAACCGGTTTAGAAATGCCACCTTAAACTCCTCGCAAAGGATCACATTGTCATTCCCTTTCTCCTCCTTCTATTGAGTAAGTCATATATGGGCCACCCCCTTGAGTTGATAGGTCACCAACTCCGCTTTCTCTTTCAATCTAACACCCATGATAGACAACACTTTGTACGCCTTATCAATAAATTCTTGAGGGTCCTCATCCACTTTAGACCCATGGAACTCTGGTGGGTTCATCCTCATGCAATCCCTTACCCTAGATACCGTAGTAGGAGCACAAGGGACTTGGGCCCCTTGGTTGATTTGATTAGTCATAGCTTGTGCTAACATGGCAATAGCATCCCGGAACTCTTCATGAGCCAGTTGTTCTTCGCTATACGAGCTCTTTTTCCTCTTGGGATAGACATGATCTAGCATAGCAAAGAACATTTGTTAGGGGAAAGCCTTACCTTAACTTCTATAGCATGACATAGATCAAGAAGAAGGGAAACATTTCCTAAAACTCCCCATAGCTTCTTACTCATAGTTGTACCGCAGTTCATAACCATGAATAAGACTCTAATCGACACGGTGTATTGTATGCCAAGGACCATTAACAACCTAGTGCTTTGGTACAAAGTTTGTCACAACCCAAGCCTAGGGCCTAGACATGACATGACGAATGGGAACCCAAAGGGGATCCCAAACAAGCCTCTTAGCATATCATTTACACATTCTTGGTTGCGAAAGCAATTACATAACAATAGGAGAATAAAAATAAGGATAGAGGGACTAAGGGAAATCTCTAATAGTATAGATCGTCAAAAGAGCCAAGCTTAAGCATAATTACATAACTTGTCCAACAACACCACTATCATAGATTAGGCGGGGGCCAAGACACTTTTTGGGCTCACCATTTTTGTATCAAAGTGCAACATAATGGAAGAGCAAAAGTAAGAGTGCAAAGGTAGTGTCCCGGAACTTGAGGACTCACCAATAACTTATCTTCAAAATAGTCAACTAGCCATTGGGAGGGTTATCATCAGGGGCTCCGGTTCCTACATGCTAACATCATGTAGGCATAGAGTATGCGTTAGTATATTTGAATGTACTAAGTATGTAGGATGCAATGCAACAAGAAATAGGCAACATAATCAAAATACATAATCATAAGCAAGAGATAGTATATTAGCAACATAACATGCATGATCAATGATTAAAGAAAAACATTCTTATATAGAACATAATACATATGTCAGAACAGACCATCATCATAGACCAAGCAAACTAGTACTTGGAATCCAAGGCCTACCACCTCTTTGCAAGGCGATTGAGGTATCTACCCCTCAATTAGTAGATGGGAATAGCACCCCCCATCAATGTGGTCTAGGTATATCCCCCTCAACATGGTAGATGAGCATAGCATCCTCCATCACAGTGGTCGAGGTATATACCCCTTAACTAGTTGATGGACATAGCACCCTCCATTATAGTGGTCAAGGTATATACCCCTTAACTGGTAGATGGACATAGCACCCTCCATCATAGTGGTTAAGGCATAGCACCCCCTCAACAAGGCATGGTCAACTAGTCACACTATAGGTACTTTTAATGACGTCAACACATAAATAGATTACTTTCATCATCATAAAGTCACTTGACTCATAGTCATGCAATATATCATTAATAACTCAAGAACCCTAAATTAGATAATTTATCAAACACTTGGCGGGTGTGTAATGCTAGTTCACAATCATGCAATTCAAGAGTGGAATCATGTGAGAAAACTTAATGTAAATCAACCCACCAACACTTGGTAACACCATCATGCAATATACATTGAAACTCTTCATCAAATCTCATAATAGATCATAAATTCATAGCTCAAAACATGCTTAACAATCACATTTTATGAAACCCCAACATAGTTTATATTCAAATTTCATAATACAAGATACCCATAAATAATCAACTTGAAAACATGCAATTTACATGGAAAAAAAGGTTAGGCAGCAAGGGTGAAAGGCCACAATGGTTGAAACTCACATACCTCAACTTTGGAGATTTCCTTGATGAAGATTTGAATGAGAACTTGAAGATTGAATGAATTTCTTAAGATCTGAAAGTGAGTTTGGGACACTTGAAATGGGGGTGAAATATTTGGCTAACTATTTGAGAGGGTTTTGGGAAATGTCTTGAATGATATGGGGTTGAAAAATGACTAAATATAGGTGTTTTTATGCGTAAGAAGGCTTAGGCCCAAGACCTGAAGGCCTTAGGCCGAAACAAGAAAACTGGCAGCAAAATATACTGCTCAGCGACAGCTCCACGTCATGAAGCCAACGCGGTCTGCCACTGTTTTGCGAAAACTTGGAAAAATTAAATTTTTATATGGTTGTTCTAAAATCAGGGTTAGACCTATTCCCCATTCAATTTTTCCCCCTATCAAGAATATTAAGTAGGATTTTTGATATCACACATGAATTTTGAGATATGAGGAAATTACGATTATGGGCATTTTTGAGGCATATTTTTGGGCACTTTTTGGGGCGTTTCACCTATGGCTCAAGGTGGAAATAGTGGAATGACTTTTCCATGGTGCCCAAAATGTGGAAGAAAGCACGGTGGAAAATGGTTGAGGGATTCGAATGTTTGCTATGGGTGTGGAGAGATAGGCAACAAGGCTATTGATTGTCCCTACACTCCAAACAAGGGTAAATATAGTCATCCTGAAGGAAAAGGTACTCATGTTGATCAAGGGGCATAAGGAGGCCAACAAGGGGGTGCTCCACGTCATAATTGATTTTATTCCCTTCAAGGGAGGCAAGGAGTTGAGGAGGTGTCTGATGTTGTTACCAACATGTTAGAGGTTTGCAATTATGTTGTGTATGCTTTATTGGATCCGGGTGTTACTCTCTTTCATTACTCCTTTTGTTACTAACAAGCTTGATGTGTGTCCCGAATTGTTATGTGACCCCTTCGAAGCGTTTA
This sequence comes from Solanum medicagineum, assembly GCA_026153255.1. Taxonomy (NCBI): domain Eukaryota; kingdom Viridiplantae; phylum Streptophyta; class Magnoliopsida; order Solanales; family Solanaceae; genus Solanum; species Solanum medicagineum. The sequence continues at coordinate 8,998 of JAPFFP010046460.1, forward strand.
CCCCTGTTGGTGATTCCATTATTGCTAGAAGAGTTTATAAAGGTTGTCCCGTGTCTATATTGCATAAAGTATTACCATTTGATTTTATTGAGCTTGAAATGGTGGATTTCAATATTATTCTTGGGATGGATTGGTTACAGACAAACCATGTTTTCCATTGATTGTAGGACTCGTAAGGTTAAGTTTCAATTTCCTAATGAGCCCGTCTTTAAGTGGGAAGGTCATAATTCGGTGGTTAGCGGTAGGTTTTTTTCTTGTCTTAACGTCCCAAAATTGATTTCTAACGATTGTATTTACCATCTTATTAGGGTTCAGGATATTGAATCTAAAGTCCTTCCTATCGAGTCGATTCTAGTTGTTAATGCATTTCTTGATGTCTTTGCCAATGAGCTTCCCGATGTCCCTCCTAAAAGGGAGATAGATTTGGTGTATATGTCCTCCCCGGTACTCAACTCATTTCAATTCCTCCTTACCGTATGGCCTCAGATGAGTTAAAGGAGTTAAAGGATCAATTGAATGATTTATTGGAGAAGGCTTTTATAAGGCCTAGTAAGTCACCTTGGGGTGCATTGGTGTTGTTTGTAAAAAAGAACAAATATCCCTAGCCGAGGATAGATGACCTATTTGATCAACTACAAGGGTCTAGTCACTTTCCTAAGATTGATCTTAGGTCCGGATACCACCAAATGAGGGTGAGGGAGTGTGATCCCTAAGACGGATTTTCGGACATGATATGGGAAGTTTCTGTTCGTAGTGATGTCCTTCAACCTAACTATTGCTCCTGCAATATTTATGGATCTCATGAATAGGGTCTTTAAACCCTTTCTTGGCATATTTTTTGTGGTATTCATTGATGATATTTTTGTTTGCTCTCAAAGTGAAAAAGAGTATGTGAAGCATTTGAGAGTAGTGTTGCAAACCTTGAGGGAAGAGAGGTGGTTTGCTAAATTCGATAAATGTGAATTTTAGTTAAACGAAGTCACATTTCTAGGACGTGTAGTGTCGACTGATGAAATTAAAGTGGACCCTAAGAAGACGAAAGTGATAAGAAATTGGCCTAGGCCCTTGACTCCAACTGATATAAGGAATTTCTTGGGCTTACCAGGCTATTACCGAAGGTTTGTGAATGATTTTTCTCAATTGCTTCCCCTTTCACAAAATTGACTCAAAAGAAGGCAAAATTTGTTTGGACCGATGAATATAAAAAGAGTTTTTAAACTTTGAAAGACAAGCTTACATCCGCTCCTATTTTGGCTTACCGGAAGGGTTAGAAGGGTTTGTAGTTTATTGTGATGCTTCAAGGGTTGGTTTGGGGTGTGTGTTGAAGCAAAGTGTCAAAGTCATAGCATATACTTCTCGACAACTAAAGGTGCATTAGCATAATTATCCCACCTGATGATCTCGAGTTAGCGGTTTAGGTTTTAGCTTTGAAAATATGGCATCATTATTTGTATGGGATTCATGCAGACGTACTCACCGACCACAAAAGCCTCCAATATGTGTTCACTCAAAGGGATCATAATTTGGAGCAAAGGAGGTGGTTGGAACTCCTTAAGGATTATGACATGAGAGTGAACTTCCATCTTAGCAAACCTAATATCGTGGCCGATGCTCTAAGTTGGGTGTTGATGTCACCCATCTTACACCTCCTTTTAGAGGATAAAGTGATCGTTGTCAAAAAATAGAACTTAAACAAGTTTAGGGTCGAACCCATAGGAAATACATATACTAAAGAGAATTCAATGATTGCAATTTGAGTAGTTAACCAACTTACTTCCCCAAAGGGGGGTTTTGGAATAATCAATGGAAAATAAAACTAAACAAACTATCACAGCCCCACCGAGGGCCATGATTAGTGCCCGATAGGGACACCTACCCATGCATATACATGAGCATCCCATTTACCTAAACTGGAAATCTGCAGAAATTTCGGCAGAGTTTCCTTTGTTTTATTAACTAAGCCACCTGCA
>JAPFFP010046461.1:0-10967 GCA_026153255.1 Solanum medicagineum
TGAGTTATGATGATGTTTTGCAAATCGACATGACTCACATTCCAATGTAGACATATTCTGAAACTAAGGTTATAACTTTTTTAATACAGGTAAAGAAGGATGTCACAATCGGCAATGTGGTTGAAATGGAGAAACAACACTAGAGAAGACAATAAATCAAGGTTCCCATTCATCAAGGATATAGAGATTGTCAGATACATGTCCTTTACCAATCTGATTTGTCTTAAGATCACGAAACAGACAATAGTCGGGAAAGAACTAAATGTAACAATCAAGATCTTTGGTCACTTTACTAACAGAAATCAAATTAAAGGCCAACTTTGGTAAACTCAATACAGATGAAAGGGTAATAGCGGATGTTGGTTTCACAGTTTCGGATCCAACAGTGTTATAAGTTGATCCATCAGCTACAGTAACAGGAGAGGGCGCTTTGTATGATTGAAAGCTAGAAAACATATTAGGATTACCTGTCATGTGATTTGTTGCACCTGAATAAATCACCCATTTATTTGAAGACGCCATAAGGCATGTCTTATTTGACTCCATAAAAGCATTAATAGTAATGGGTTCCTTCAATGATTTCTGATGAGAGGTTTTAGCAAATTCTTTCGCTGAAACCAAATTCCCAAACTCACAAATAGAGCAATCTAGAGAAAATCAAAATATCCCAAAATACTGTTCAGATGGCTGGAATACCCAGCAGTGTACAAAGTAATAAGAAACTAAACAATGAATAGCCAAAGGTTCTGGACAGAGAACCAATTAAGCTTCAGAAAAAGGATTTAATCTAGCAACAGCGAAAATCGGAGAATTTCAAAATATTGAAGTCGTCGGATAGCCAGGCCACAGTGGAATCTAAATTCCTGTGATCGAAGAAGAAAAAAACTAGTAGAGATAGGCTCAAAATATACAGCAACTCCGTTAATTTTCAAAAAGGAACTGACTGAAAAGAAATTGTATTATGAACAACCAACCTAGAAAGAGAGAACTTGATCTCTGAGATAGAAACTGACCCTAAAGCTGTGAGGGAGATAACTCACCTCAAAAAGGCAGTAATGGCTCTGATACCATGTTATTGATAAGACATGAAGAGAATAACTTGCTTATTATTCAAAGAGAATAATGATATAAATACATGGAGAGGACAAGCTAACTAAGGTAACTAAATAAGTTAACTATGGTAACTAAATATTCAAATCCCTAATAATCAGTTGTATTATTTATCAAATCTCTATACTATCTATGTACATTATTATACAAATTTTGTAACAGAAAGCAATCAGGATTGGAAGGGTGAGATCAAAATGACAAAGAAGAGATGAAAGATTTAATAGCTCACGAGAATAAACGAAGAAGTCCTCCCGAAAAAGAAAATATGGAAGAGAAGTACTAGAATTTCATTTTTGTGCAATTGACATGAGTTCACCTGGCCTTAGTAAGATAAGCAACATAACCTGCTTGAAGCATCCATAATGCAGCTTTTTGACATGAGCTAAAAGGTCTTACATTGAATAGTCATTAATTACTTCCTATGTTGAATGGTTTATATAGTTGATACCCACAATTTGATCGAATCCATTTCAATAAACAAGATGTGGCTAAGAGGTAAAATGTGCAATACCAAGTATTTTCCAAAAGAAAAGCAGCATACTTAACTACAACTTATGTACCAGGGAGTATGACAAAAACAAAAGTCTAGAAGAAAAAACAAAATGAATTTGCCATCACGTTAGGCATTGACCATTCACCATCACGCCCTATATAAACATAAGCAAAAGAACTGCTATTTTGTTAACAAAAATAAGATACAAAAAGAATATAATCTTCAAGGGGAAAATGCATAAGTTACTCCCTAACTCAAGTAGTCTTATTTTTGATCAAGTAAAAGTATTTCCATTCATGAACCATATACAAGGGGTATACCAAAAGGCAAAGTATCTACAAAATGACACGATTTTCTACAAACTCCACCTAATATTCAATAAAACAAGTGACTTTATGTTTGAACCAAAAGAAAATAAGGTGGCCGGAAACTACTCCTTAGCGAAGCAAAACTTGACTCTACTCCCTCAGAAGCTCTCTTCTCTCCCTCCATACAACCCAGATCAATGCAAGAGGAACCACATTCCACGCCCTACGTCTTCTCCCCATTCTCCCACTCTCCCAAAATAACATCAAATCTTTCACAGTTTTTTGGAATCGCCCAAAAATTTTTAAACCATAGTCACGTTAGCCGCAATATAGGTTGTAATGTAGAAGAAGATGATCCACCTCTTCGCCCGTCTCGTTGCACCTGAAACACCAGCTGACACAAAGAACCTTCCTCTTTCTACGGGTTCCACCGTCAAAATCACCCCTCCAGTAGCTAGCGCAAGTGGAGGAAAAACACCTATCTTGACACCAGTGACTAATTAGAGAGGATCTTCAACCTAAACAAAGATTAAGAATTTATGAAGCACAAATTATATATGGTGTCTTGTAAAGCACAAAGCCATGATAGACTTCTATGCCAAAGCTATACTCAGCAATTCCCTAAAATTTGCATGAGTCTTCCCTTGATATGTCCTAACATTTTTTAAAGACATCCTAGTAAAACCATTGGGACCAAGTGTGATTGGTTGCATTTTAATATTATTATTAAAAATTGCTTCGGTTGCTTTGTTATTGTGTCATTGGTCTTTTTACATATTATATTGTCATTAGTGGCATGTCTTTATGGTGCATAACATCTTTGTTCATTGGTCTTAATTGGTCATTATTTTGGTAGAAAATATGTTACAAAGAATGTTGGAGTTGAGTAGCAATCTTCAACTGTCCATTGGGGGCATTTGTTGCCCTCACCATCATTTTCTTCTTTATTTCTCCAGTGTACCTGGTAACATATGTAACCTCTAAGTCATTTATCTTCTTTATTAATTACCCCATCATCTTCCTATTCATTGCATGGAAGGTTTCCACACCTATAAATAATGATGGTCTTACATTTGTTGTGATATATAATATAAGAGAAGAAAACATAGAGTGGATAAAGTTTGTCAAAAAGAGAGTTCTTGTTAGTTGAAGGGAGGTGTTCGTTTTCTGGAGCTTGAGATTCAGCTCTTGTCCAGAATTTGTTGAGTTACATTTTGTGATTAGGTAGTTGTATCCTGAAGGGGACAAGTCAAGAAGAGTATTGTTGAACCGATGAACAGTTTTGATGCAGTGGGCTTGAATTTCCTTAAAGAGAGCGAGAAATCCCTGCCTTAGCATGAAATTTTTTTGTTTTCTTCAATTTATTTTTTAATTGCTATTTGTAATTTTATAATTTTCACAAATAATTTTTAAGGAGATTCAAATGGTTACAATTGAAAAAATCACAAATATCAAGATAGAAGATCTTAACAAGCCATTTTGGTTCGACGGTAATCACTTCAAGAGGTGGAAGAGTAAAGTACTTTTATACTTAAGTTTTCTCAATGCCTCTTATGTGTTAACTGATAAGAATTCTAATAAAGTTGACATTCTTTCCATGAATAACGATGAACTCATTTCTCATCAAGAGAAAGTGAAAAAATATAATAACGATTCCTACAAGTGTCAGTATTATATTTTTATTGTCATTCTGATAATTTTTATGATTATTATGATAGAACTTACTCTAGTGCAAAGAAAATTTAGAAAGCATTGCAGAGTAAGTAAGATATCGAAAAGGTTGGAGCGAAAAAATATGTTGGTAGCCGATTCATTTCTTTCCAAATGGTGGACAACAAATTGGTGGTAGATCAAGCTCAAGACTTCATAATGATTTTTAGATAACTTAGATCCGAGGAGGTCAAAGTTGCGGATAACCTTATTGTTTGTGGCATAGTTGATAAACATCAACCTTCTTGGAGGGAATTTTCAAAAAATTATGCGTCACAAATAAAATAAAACCTCTGTTGAGACGTTGACAATGAAAATCCGCATGGAAGAGGAAGCAAGCGGTCAAGATGCACTTTTGCAATTAGAAGAGAGCAACACCACTACAAAAATTTAGTTATTTCAAATAATACTACTCCTAATCCAACAAAAGTACCTCTGTGAAGCTTAAGAAGAAAATTTTCAAGAAAAAGAATGGTAGACCTCCAAAGAAAAATAATGGTGAAAATAATCAATAACAAAATCAACAAGTTCGAGATAAGGGACCGCGCTTTGTCTATGGAAAGAGTGGGCATATTGCTCGATTTTCAAATTTCAAAAATATGATCCTACACCTCTGGCAAATATTTCCAAAGAGCCCTTTGTGCCAGTGATTACAAAAATAAATAATGGTTGTGAATGTTGATAGATGTGGGATGATTCTAGTGCAAACCGTCATGTCTGTTATAACAAAGTCTAGTTTAAAAATAGACTCCTTTTGAAGAGCCTAAAACCATCATACTTGGTGATTCTCACACTACTCAAGTATTCAGAACTAGTTAATACACTCGCGCTTCGCGTGACAATTGAGATCAACACAATAAATTAATGGTAGAAAAATCCTATTTAAGTATAGTCAACATAATATGGATAAAATTTTAACACATGTACATAAAAAGTTAATTTTATTAAAATAATAAATATTACTTGAACATTCTTGAACTGTACATTTCTTAAAATGTTATTTTTAAAACCATTAAATAAAACCTCTTAAAAGTTTTTTTTCCCTACCTATTTACTGTCAATCTCAAAAAAATAGAGTTTCGATTATATTTCAAAAGCCCATAAAAAGTAACATACATTCATCCCTCACATTTTGAAATTCTTATTTTTCATTAGGGACAGTCCTAAACAAAGGAAAAAATATGATTCAACGTTTGAAAGAAATAATAAAATTGCAATTTGATGGACTATTTGTCCAAAGGAACACATGTATGAATTCTCTTTTAATTTATGCCGTATAGATATGGTATTTTAGTAATTTCAAAATAAAAAGTGTAACGATCCAAGCCTAGGGCTTAGACGTGACACGGCAAATGGGAACCTGAAGGGACCCCAAACAAGCCTCTTAGCATATCATTCACACATCCTTGGTCGCAAAAGCAAAATAATCAACAACCAAGAGATAAGATAAGGGAAAACGGGACTAAGGGAAAGAGTTTAATAATCATAACATATAAAAGAGTCAAGGCTCAAGTATGAGTACATCAATTGTTCCAACAAAACCTCTAAAAATAGATTAGAGCGGGGTCAAGACACCTTCCGAGCTCACCCTTATAGTATCAAATGTTCAACATAAAGAAAAGGCATCAACAGTAAGAGTAGCATAGCTAGTGTCCCTGTGCTTGACGACTCACAGAAGCTTATCTTTCGGAATGCAATCTAGCCACGTGGAGAGTGATCAGTAGGTGCTCTGGTTCCTACATGGCAACATCATATAGGCATAGAGTATGCATTAGTACGTTTGAATGTACTAAGTATGTAGGATACAATGCAACAAAATGCATAATCATAAGAAAAGGGTAAGTATAATATCAATATGGCATGCATGATAAATGCTTGAAGTAAAACATGCTTGGAAATCATATAACTTACAATTATAGCTTATATGAATAGGAAGAGACCATATCACATGGTCCAAGCAAACTATTACTTGAACTCCAAAGCATACCACCCCCTTGGAAGGTGATTGAGGTACCTACCCCTCAACGTGGTAGTACGGGTATACAACCGTCCGACAAGGTGATTGAGGCTTGGAAATCCCCCTCAACAAGGTGATGGAGGCTTGGCACCCCCTTAACAAGATGACCGAGGCATGATACCCCCTTAACAGGGCGATTGAGGCATGGCACCCCCTCAACAATGTGAGATCAACTTGCATCACCATAGATACTTTTCATCAATTTAATGCATACATACATTCCTTTCATCATCATAAAGTCACTTAACTCATAAGCCATGAAATAGACCATCAATAACTCAGGAATCCTTAACAAGACGTTTTATCAAACACTTGGCGGGTGTGTAATATTAGTTCAAAATCATACAATTCAAGAGTAATAATATGAGAAAAATCAATGCAAATCAAGCCACCAACATTTAGTAAAACCATCATATAGAATACCTTGAAATTCATCATCAAATCTCATAATAGGTCACAGTTTCATAACTCAAAACATGCATAGTCTCAATAGACAAAACTCATTCATAGTACAAGCTTGAAATAGATAGTCATGTATATTTAATCAACATTTCATAAAACCCCAACATATTTCATGTTTATAAAATAAAGATACTCATAGATAATACAACTTGAAAACATGTAATTTTCATAAGATAGGAAGATATACAACCATGGGCGAAAGGACCCAATGGTTGAAACCCACATACCTTGAATTTGGAGATTTCCTTGATGAAGATTTGAATGAGAACTTGAAGCTTGGATGAAGTTCTTGAGATCCGGAACTAAGCTTGGGACACTTGAATTTGGATAAAATATTTGATTAAGGGTTAGAGAGGGTTTTGAGAGTGTCTTGAGTGATATAAAGTTGAAAAATGGCCAAGTATAGGTGTTTTTAAGCATAGGAGGGCATGGGGCCAAGACCCCAATGTGTTAGGCCGAAACTAAAAAAATTAAGGAAGTAATAACACTGCTCCGCGACGGGTCCATGTCGCGGAGCCAACGCGGATGATCTCTGGAAATTGCAAAGTTGGCGAAAATGAAATTTCGCTACGGGTCCTCTAAAATCGGTGTTATACCCATTTCCTATTCAATTTTTCCCTCTAATTAAGAATATGAAGACGAATTTTCGATAACACGCACGGATTTTAAGATATGTGAAAATTGCGATTATGGGCATTTTCGAGGCACATTTCCGGACATTTTTAGGGTCGTTTCAAAAGGTGTAAATCTATCTATCTATCTACTTAAACATGTGACGACAATCAAGCATATGATACTTCTCTATGATCTTTTTGTTCATTTTGACTATGTTACTCTATTGAAGATAAAAATGAAAAATGGAATTAATTAGTTGGATATTAAGTTTCTTTTTCACGTAAAATTAAAATAAAGATTTAAATATTTTTAAAATAATTAATTTTATATTGCCTTTGGCTATTTAACAGCATAGCATATTAAAAAAAAGGTTTCTAATTTGCTACAATTTTTATATACAATAAATCAAAAATGTAAATAATATAAATTACTAAGACTGGATTCTCAAGTCCAGGTCCTAACAAATAGGATTTTTCAAACGGTTAATTTCTACCTAGTAAAATTAATATATATATATATATTTGTGTTTTAAAATTTGCTTGAAACTTTAGATCATATATTGAATTAACAAATACTCTTTATATCTCAATTTATAGGATAAAATTTACATTTGAAACATTAGATCATATTGACTTAACAAACACTCTTTATATCCTAATTTATATGACATACTTTACTCTTTAGTTAGTATAAGAATGAATCAACATAAGTTGAATATTCAAATAATGTACTGATAATTTTCATATTTATATAATAACGACACCAATTTTTTCATTCATGATCATCATGCTATGTTGCCCGGTGATATATAACAAAGACCAAAAATGAAATAAATCTGTTATAACATTTCAAGCTACAAAGAGCAACGAATCTTACCAGAATGACATATATAAAATTAAATGGGTAATGAATAATGGTAAAAATAATTAGATCAACCCTCTAAATGTTATAATTTATATTCACCGTCAATTAATGGAATTCCAATTTAGATCCATATTGGTAAGACATTTGAAATCAAGATTTAAATTTTTAGTTCAAAGCACTTACGTCTACAAATTAGAAATATAAACCTATTTTACCTTTCCATATTATAGACATTACAAAAAATCATAAAGAATAACTGCTAGAAATAAATTTAAATCTAGTATTTAACTAAATATACTTCATTAAGATCACTAAAAATATCAAGTATTTTTATGATGTGTTTGGTAATTTTTTTTTTAAAAAAAAAATAAGAACAATCAAAAAAATGAAAAAAAAAATAAAAATAGTAACTTAAAGCTGTAATTTTCAACGGCTGAAGTCATGAAGAGACAAATGATCAAAGAAAGACATAGGTGATCAAAGAAAGACATAGGAACTGAAATAAACAATAGTAAAAGATTTGCTTTTAAAAATCAAAATTATAGTCATCATATATATAAAGAAAACATAGTTGTAACAATGGCGAATAAAATTCAAAGGAAAATTTATTAACACAACATAAATGAATGTTTTGCACCACAAAAACTCTTTCTCGATGAAACGCCTGAAAATGTGTCTCGGAAATGCCCATAATCGTAATTTTTATACATCTCAAAAATCGTGCATGATATCGAAAATTCGACTTCATATTTTTTATCAGGGGGAAAAATTGAGTGGAAAATGGGTATACCCGAATTTTAGAAGACCCATAGTGAAAAACAAATTTCGCCAACTTTGCAATTCCAGTGAGGGTCCGCGACACCTTCGCGACACGTACCCATCACGGACCTTTGTATTTTGTTGCCAGTTTTTCCTGTTTCAGTTCAAGGCCTTGGGGTTTCGGGCCTAAGCCTTCCTTTGCGTAAAAACACTTAAAGTTAGTCATTTTTCAACCCCATATCATTTAAGACATTCCCCAAAACCCTCTTTAACACTTAGCCAAATATTTTCACCCAAATTCAAGTGTCCCAAACTCATCTCTGGATCTCAAGAAATTCATTCAAGCTTCAAGTTCTCATTCAAATCTTCATCAAGGGAATCCCCAAATTTGAGGTATGTGGGTTTCAACCATTGGGTCCTTTCACCCATGGTGCCCAACCTTCCTTCTTATGTAAATTGCATGTTTTCAAGTTGATTTATCTATGGGTACTTCTTATTGTGGATTTGACTATGAACCATGTTGGGGTTTCATAAAATGTTGACTGCTTAAGCATGTTTGAGCTATGAATCTGTAATCTATTATGAGATTTGATGAGGGATTTCAATGTATCTTGCATGAGGGTGTTACCAAGTGGTGGTTGGTTGATTTACATTAAGTTTTCTCACATGATTTTACTCTTGAATTGCATGATTTGAACTAGCATTACACACCGACCAAGTGTTTGATAAAATGTCCGGTTGGGAATTCTTGAGTTATTGATGATCTATTGTATGGCTTACGAGTCAAGTGACTTTATGATGATTATTGGAATGTATATATGGGTACTAAATTCATGTAAAGTACTTACGGCATTGCAAATGAATTGTTGGGCTCCCATGTTATGTTCTTGGGAAAATGAGAACTTCTTTCTTGATACTTGAATGTGATGGTTTGATGAGCTATCTTAATGACTCCTACTAAAAAAAAATTATATCATAAGGTATGGATATTCTATAAGATCTACCAAAAAGGCTATGCCTTAAGGTAGAATGACTCATGGCTCCTACCGAAAAGATTATATCATAAGGTAAGGACATCCTATAATACCTATCGAAAAGGCCATGCTATAAGATACAATTCATGGTTGCTACCAAAAAGATTATATCGTAAGGTAGAATAATTCATGGCACCTACATAAAAGATTATATCGTAAAGTAGGGGATGTTTTATGTTACCTACCAAAAAGACAGTGTCGTAAGGTAGGATCATTGGTAACACTCTCCGAAAGGTTATACCGTAAGGTGAGTCGGTAGCTATGTGGCTCATCTTAGGCATGTTGTGTAAGGTTCAAGCATACATGTATTCCACATTAAATTTACATTCCTTGATTATGACTAAGCATGTTTTACTTCAAGCATTGATCATGCATGTCATATTGATATTGCCCTATCTCTTGCTTATACTTATGCATTTTGGTTATATTACCTATCAACATCTTACATACTTAATACATTTGAACGTACTAACACATATTGTATGCCTACATGATGTTACCATTGTAGGAACCGGACCTCCTCACGATTATCCTCCATGTGGCTAGATTTGACATATTGAAGATAAGTTTTGGTGAGTCCTCAAGTTCACGGACACTAGCTATGCTACTCTTGCTCATGTTATGTCCTTATGTTGAACTTTGGTATAATGAGGGTGAGCCCAGAAAGTGTCTTTGCCTCCACCTAATCTATGCTAGAGGTGTTGTTGGACAAGTGATGTAATTAAGCTATGATCTTGACTCTTGAGTGTCCTATGTTTTATGCTATCAAAGACTTCCTTAGTCCCTTTATCCTTAAATATAGTCTCTTGGTTGTTATTTAATTGCTTCTGAGTCCAAGGATGTGTAAATGATATGCTAAGAGGCTTGTTTGAGGACCCTTCGGGTTTCCATTCGCCATGTCACATCTAGGCCCTAGGCTTGAGTCGTGACACTCGAGTTGCACGACACTGGATCCTTTTTAATGAATCTCCTCATCTTTATTTCAATAGGTACTGGCAGTATATATATTTATTGGATAGTATTGTCATTTCATTTTATGAGCCAAAGAGTATGAAAATACAGGGGTGGGTCTATGTATAGTCGTGGGGATATCATGGCACCCGGTGACCTCGATCAAAATTTTGTTTATACATGTACATATGTATCAGAAAGCCTACAAATATCAAACGTGCCACCCAATATATCAAATATGATTGTAAAGGTTCAATTTTTGTCCTCAAGGGCACAGATGTGACTCTACACTGGCACATTTCATATACATATGTAGTTGCCCAATTGCTTAAAAAGATGATGAATCAGAGGGATTCATTTTTTTCCTTTCCAATTTTCTCCTATCTAGAATGTTTCAATTTTCTGAAATTGGTATTTTAAAGAAGCCACAAAAAAACTACGGGTAGGATTTTGTTCCCTTAAAAGTGTACTTACATTGGCAAGAACATAATTGAAATAATAAAGACAATTGGTGATGTGTTCAATGAGTAAATGTGGAACATAACTTTTTATTTTACCCTTATGATGAGAAGCGATGAATTCAAGGCAGAAATCAAGTTGGTAGAATCCACAGTTTTAATGTCGAATTATATATATTTAATGAA
>JAPFFP010046462.1:0-10964 GCA_026153255.1 Solanum medicagineum
GTCTTGAGCTTTGGGACTTGAATTTAGGGTGAAATATGAGTCTAAGTGTTTGAGTGAGTATTGGAGAATGTTTAGGAAGATATGAGAGTGAAATAAGGCTAAGTATAGGTATTTTCAAGTATGGGAACCCTTAGGCCCAAGGCTTGAAAGTCTTGGACCGAAATAAAAAAAAGGACCAAAATAACAATGCTCCACGTCGCTATTTGCATTTCCGCACAAATGAGTTCTACGAAAATGGACATAAATTCTTCATCTGAACTCGGGATGAGGTGAAACCAAGTGCAATGGGAAGCTAATTCAAAGGTCTTTAATTTGGTAGGTCGTGGGCCACCCAATTTGTTGTGTGCTAAGGGATATTCCCCTTTAAAGTTGATCCTCCTAAATCGCATTTTTGCGATTTTCAGATTTTGATACGGTTGCTCTAAAATTCAGTTTAGACCCATTTCCCACTCAATTTTACCCCCCAAGCAAGAATATGAAGTCAAAATTTTGAAATAATGAACAAATTTTTAGATATATGACAATTACGATTCCAATCACTTCCAAGGCACATTTTCGGGCACTTTTTGGGGTCATTTCAATATCTCCCACTTGGGAACATTCGTCCCCGAATGTAAAAGAAATGTACCATACAAGAGTGATCATAAACAAATCATCCCCAACAAGAATGCAATATTACATTTAAAACACCATTTCAAAATCTCAACATAAGTGTAAAATCATCATAAACTTGCCAACTCAAACATGAATGCATATGAATGACATAGGGGCTGAAACATAGGACTTGGAATCACATAAAGGACTTAGTTGCTATCTTAAGCTTGATTAGAGTGAATGAGGTATGAATATCACTCCCATAAGACCGCTTCGGCTTCCTTGGAGACACCCTTGACTTGATGATCCTTTCAAGAGGGCCTTAATGAACACCACATCCTCATTAATCAACTTCTCCACCCATCCATCCAACACCTCCACCGGGACCTTCCCTTAAGCCAACATGTCCTCCATATCACCCACAATTTCAAAGAATGCTTTAGCACTAGAGTCACCAACACGTCCCATCAACCTAGAAGCATGAAGAACTGGACTAACCAAACCCCTATCCATAGGCAATCCCCAAACTTATGAAACCTTACCAACTTCCCTCTTCAACCTATAAGGACTCACAACCATAACTCATTTGTCAACCTTAACCATACCTATCCCACTTGTTTCCACGAAATACCATCTCCCCCTTGGGAGACTATCTTCACTCTACCATCTTTCCACCCAAAACTTTCAACTCTAATAAGGCGGAATCAAGGCCTTGCTTAATCTAGACCTCTTAACCAAAAAAGATTTGGAACCATCAAGAATGCTACACCACCATGCTCAAATTCCCTCAACCTAACTTCCAATCTAACCAACGGATGGACCCACTAGTCTCCTCTTTACCACCATCAACAACATATGCTAGGCTACCTAGAGCACCGACCGCAACATTAGCCTTATCAGGGAAAATGATGCACACTCATATCATAATCCTCAAGGAGTTCTAACCACCTTCTTGTTACCCTCAACTCATAACTATCATAATTAACAAACAACCTCTAATCCCCCAAGACTTGCAACACTACCCCCAAATGGTTCACAAGCTCTAACTAAATCAATGCTCCACCACTAGAGGCCACCACAAAGATGCCAAAGTAGGATTTTAAGACCCTATTTATGAGACCCAAAACACCTCCGGTGCATAAGTCAACCAACAACTCCACTAATATTCAAAATGATCATTCCTAGTCCGAGAGGACACTTAGGGATGTCACCTACCCTCATCCACACTTGGGAACATAACTCGAACCTCAAATTAACCTTAGAGAAGTGAATAACCCATTGTAGTTGAGAAAATAGATCGACCATCCTCAACCATCATATTACAACCTTACGGGTTCTACATTCATTGAAAGCATGCTATGCGAATAGCCAAACCACCTCAAGAACTCCAACATTTCAAGATAAGTTCAACCAAGATCACAAGACAAGGCTTCTATGCAATAAGGACATAGGGAAACCCTTATAGACCCCTTCTAGCCACTATAGACTCACGCAACCATCTAGGACACACACATGAATCCTATTAGCACAAAGAAATAGCCCAAGGAATAGCAACTCCCGGACCTATACTTAGGGTCAACTATGTCATAGGAGGAGCAATAGAAGAGAACCTACTCACAAGCTCTAATAATAGCCCGCTAAACCCAAGAAGCTCCTAACCCAAGGAAGTCAAGGTCTAGGTCTAATCTCTAATCACCTTCATCTTACTAGGGTTCACTTTAATACCATCATCTGGCATCACGCGACCTAGGAAGGCAACCTCTTACAACCAAAATCCCCACTCTTCCAATTTAGCGTCCAACCTTCTTCCTTAAACTTTGTTGTACTAATCCTTA
The DNA here is from genome assembly GCA_026153255.1 of Solanum medicagineum. Taxonomy (NCBI): domain Eukaryota; kingdom Viridiplantae; phylum Streptophyta; class Magnoliopsida; order Solanales; family Solanaceae; genus Solanum; species Solanum medicagineum. The sequence goes on from JAPFFP010046462.1 coordinate 2,430, forward strand.
AAAGACTCTCATGCACTACCTTATTAGGGAACACAAACCATCATATCATCACTAAAACCACCACAAGCCTATTAGAGTAGGGGCTAAAAGATCTTATTCATGAGATTTGTAGGCATAACCGGCATACTAGTCAAACCAAAAGATACTACCTCAAACCCAAAATATCAGAAAGGGACATTTAAGGCCTCATCTACCACCAACGACAATTCTATAAACAAGTAACTTAGGCTCAACACCTCCAATTCTCATAAGATGATAAATGTAACCCCTTAGAGACCAATTGTACCTTATGACAAGAAATAGACCTACCTCCCCTGCTACGATTTAACAACCTCCCACTCAAAGACGGGCAAATTAGGAATTGGGATGTAACTACACAAGTCCTATCACCATGAGAGCACAAGTTGCATGCAACCATTCCATCCCCGGTATAACATCAAGACCACCACAACAAATCCAACAAGTCACAAGGAAAGACCTAATGCCACACAAACCTGTATCAATGCCTATGAACCTTCTAGCAACTATATACTCAACAAAAGGATAGAAACCAAAGGTCCATACAACAACTTGGGCACACAAGAAGCCCCCACTAGTAACCAAAAAGAATAAAGAAGTAATAGTGGCACTCCGGGCAATTAATGCAAGCACATCAAAGCCAAAAAAAAATTTCAACATACTGGTAGCAACATCGGCCACCTCAATCCCTTCTTGAGCCACTTGATTAACATGGCCACCTTGATCTAAAGGTCGACCGCATTTATACTTCCTTCGAACATACGGACAATCTACTAGCTTGTGACCCACTTTACTACATCTATAACAAGCATTGGTCTTCCTCAAGCATGGGCCACCATGGTACTTCCCACAACCTTGGCACTTAGGGTTAATCATCACACCATCACCTAATTTACTTTTAGTGCGTCTATGAGGACAATCCTTCCTCTAATGTCCCACTTTACCACAATCGAAACAAGCATTGGTGCCTTTGAAACATGGACCCCTATGAACCTTACCGCATGTTGGACACATAACATCACCTCTATCCTTGGGACTTTGGAACTTGCCTTCAATATGGGCTCTTTTGGCCACATTGCCTCTCCTCTTACCAATAGAAGTCTCGAGAGCACTCACTTGTTGATCGAGGTGAGTTGCCAACTTTGTCGCCGCTGTAGACAATACCCATAGAGCATTGCAAACCTTCACATTCATCATGTCACCGTCCTGAGCGGGTTGAGACATATATCCTGTAATGTAATGGTTAGGGATCAGCAATAAGCCCTAGGGGATCTAACTCTATGCACGACATAGATCAGGAAGAAGTGAAACATTTCCTAAAACGTCTCATAGCCTCCTACTCAGTTGTGGTGCACAACACAACTATGAATAAGACTCAAATCAACATGGTGTGTTGGACTCCTAGGATCTAACAATCTAGTACTTTGATACCATCTTTGTTACGACCCAAACCTAGGGCCTACACGTGACCAGTGAATAAAGAACCTGAAGAAACCCCAAACAAGACTCTTAGCATATCATTACACATCCTTGGTCACGAAAGTAATGCAAAACAACACAAGAAACTTAAACAAGGGGAATCGGGACTAAGGGAGAGAGACTAATATTAAGTAACATGTAAAAGTTTGGAAAACAAGGGTAAGGGACTAAGGGGAAAGTTTGCATAACATCATAATCAAGAGATGAAAGAGTCGAAGCTCATAACGTAGATACATAGCACGTCCTACAACACCTCTACTATATAGATAGGAGGGGGGCCCAAGACAAAGCAACCGGGCTCACCCTCATAGTCAAAATAGATCATAAAGAAGAGTGTCTTAATACATAATAAGAGAAAAATAGACTAAGGTCCCCGAAGTGGAAGACTCACCAACTAGCTTGAGTAGCACTGCACTAGCCATGTGGAGGAGAAGGATGATAAACTTGGCTCTAGATCCTACATGGTGATATCATGTAGGCAAGAGTATGCATTAGTACGTTTGAATGCACTAAGTATGTAGGATTCAATGCAACAATAGATAGGCATCATAATCAAAATGCATAATATTAAGCAATAGGCGTAATATAACAATATGGCATGTATGATCAATGCTTAAGTAAATCATGCTTAAGTAACTCATACTTATAAAGGATATCATATGTGTAGAAGAGACCAAGCTAGATTTTCAAAGTACAAACCCCTTGGTGGTTGATGATGGTTTCACCCCATCACCCTGGTGGTGTGGTAAAAACCACTCACATGGTTGAAGATAATCACCATGGTGGTGAAGTACAAACCCCTCACATGGTTGATGAGTACAAACCTTCACCTCGGTTACTCAGGCTCTTGTCCTCCCGGATCGGGTATGGTCTAATGCAACACTTTATGTAGAGTATATCATATACATAAGCTCATTTTATCATCATATAGTCAATCATATCATATCTCATGCTTTGGACCTTCAACTCCTCAAGAAACCGCATCCGGGCATTTTGTCGGACACTTAGAGGGTGTGTAATGCTAGTATAAAATCATGAAATATAGAGATGAAATCATGCAAGAAAATTCATTGTAAAACCATCAATAAACACATTGCAACACCCTCAAGCAACATACCTCAAAACCCCTCATCAATTCTTACAATAAGTCCTAGATTTATAGCTCAAGACATAGCAAAACAGTCACAATTTCACATAACTTTAACATAGTGTGCAGTGAATTTCATAATAAGCAAGACCCATTTGTAAAAACAACTTTAAATCATGTAATTTGAGTAAAAAGAGGCTTGGCTATCAGGGGTGAAAGGGACCTATGAAAGAGTAAAAAGAGGCTTGGGTATCATGAGTGAAAGGAACCCATGAAAGAAACCCATATACCTTAGATTGGAGATGGAGACTTGAAGTTTGAATGAAATTCTTAAGATTGGTCTTGAGCTTTGGGACTTGAATTTAGGGTGAAGTATGAGTCTAAGAGTTTGAGTGAGTACTGAGGAATGTTTACGATGATTACGAGGGTGAAATAAGGCTAAGTATAGGTATTTTCAAGTATGGGAACCCTTAGGCCCAAGACTTGAAAGTCTTGGACCCAAAAAAAAAGGACCAAAATGACACTGCTCTACGTCGCTATTTGCATTTTTGCACAAACAAATTCTACGAAAACGGGCATAAATTGTTCATCCGAACTCGGAATGAGGTCAAACTAAGTGCAATGGAAAGCTAATTCAAAAAGCATTAATTTGGTAGCTCATGTGCCACCCAATTATTCGTGTGCTAAAAGATATGCCCCTTTAAAGTTGACCCTCCTAAATCGCATTTTTCCGATTTTCGGATTTTGATACAGTTGCTCTAAAATTTGAGTTAGATCCAATTCCCACTCAATTTTGCCCTGAACAAGAATATGAAGTCATATTTTTGAAATAATGAACGAATTGTTAGGTATATGGAAATTACGATTTCGGGCACTTTCAAGGCACATTTTCGGGCACTTTTTGGGGTAGTTTCATTATTCGTCTGTCCCAACCCTTTCTCCTCAACATTTTGGAGATGACATCCCCTTCATCGCCTTTGATAATATCTCTTGCAAAAATAATAACAACAACAACATACCTAGTGCAATCCCACAAAGGTCTGGGGAGGGTAAAAATGTACGCAGACCTTACCAGTACCTCATAGAGATAGAGAAGTTGTTTCTGGAAAACCTATAAGTGTGTTGCAAAAGCCTAAAAAATATATTATGATGAAACAAACTGGCCCTTGTCGGCTCCTAACTAGGAGGAAAAGATAAGTGGCACTAGATGAGCCCACAAAATCCAATCACAAATGTCACGAGACGAAGGGTAAGTATCCTACACCTCCCTTCTCTTCTCCAGTAATCCTCAATTCTAGTCCCGAGGGATCTCCTGAACCTGCTTATCCAAACCCTTCCCCTGCACCTATAAAGATGAATAAGAACTTGGAAAAGTTCTTAGCGATAGGTAAGGAGTTGTACTTTGGGTCTAACGCTATACTCTGGGGTAGGATCATTCATCAGGAAGTTAGATAGTTTCCATTAGTAAAACAGTTGTGCCAGAGGCTGGCTAAGTAGGGGTGGTTGCATTTATTTTCTTGCATTGACATATGGGTTCATGAACCTGAGGTGGTGGAGTTCTACATCAATCTTATGGTTCTTGAGAATAATATGGTGAGCTGAAGGGTGAAGGGGTTAGAATTAGTGTTCGATAAGGTCAAGTTGGGGAGATATGGAATATTCCATTGATGTTTTTTACTAAGTATGTTTGGAAGAAAGATAAGGATTGTGTCCTCACATTGAAGTTTACAAGTGGGAGTGTTACTGATAAGACCAGGAAGGTCCTAAGTGGGTAAATGCAGCCTTTTCATAAGCTGCTTTATGAGGTAGGGCATAAAGGAATTATACCAAGAGGTGAATGGAGGCATGAGGCCACTTATGGGGATATAGGCCTTAAAAATGCTTTGGATCCAGAGGAACCCACTAACTGGCCCTCCTTGATGATCAGGTTTGTGGCTCAAGTTATTGATCCTTTACTTGGTACACATCAGCTTGCTTATGGGAACCTGCTCACCATTCTCATCTATGCCTTTAGTGTTTCTCTCGATGCTAGACGAGAACCGACCAAGAAGGATATGATTGATAGGAACACTTTGGTGAAGTATGATTGTTTGCTTATAGAGACTCAGCCTTCTAGGCCTTCTGCCCGAAAGGTTGGAGCACATGTTTCCTATCTCATGGCATATCTTCAAGTTGCAGGGATAAAGAACTCCAGCTCCAGGAACAGGTTGATATGCTTGGAGGGGAACTGGCTGATTCTCAAAGTGAGGTTACCCAGCTGAAGGATAGGCTTCTATAGTAGCAAGATAAATTCTAGTATACACATGCTACTAAACACCACACTCAGTTCCTTGATCCTATGTTCTTCTATTGCCTACTCCCCCTGTTCTTTTGTAACCCCTAGATTCTTTTGCGGATGTTTCAAACAATAATTTTTGGTTGTTGATATGTTGTTAATGTTGGCTCCGTTGGTGCCCATTTGGGCTTAAATTGATGGGTGCACTTATTTTTGTTTGATTTGTCTATTTATATTTCTGCTTTCTGATTCTTGTGTGGTTAGGTAGGCTAAAATCCTCAGATTAGTTATGGTTTATTTGTCTTTATGTGTTCATTCTGTTATCCTTATCAGCTTCCACATGTGGCTTTGCCTTACTGTTTAACCTTGTTCTTTTCTTCTTATGGAGATGTCAAAAAGGAGAAGGTATGTTGCTATGTAAACTGTGAATACAGGTTACTAATACAAGTATGCAATACGTGGAATAACATATGTTTGTCATCATCAAAAAGAAAAAATTTGTTGGAATCATCATGTGTTTTGCTTATAACAAAGTGAACTAGTTTCATGATAGTGAACCAGGTTAATCAGATAATAGGCGACAAATATAGAATGTAGAAAAAAGAAGAATACATTATTTAAGTTAATAAACTCCTAAATAAGGAAAACAAGGATTCTGTCCAAAGAATAGCTTTCCTACTAGGAGTCTTCTAGGGCGAAATAATATAAGGATAGATCAAACCCTAGAAGAGCAGCTTTTACATCATTCATATAATGGCCATCCAACAATAAAGGCAAGAAACAACTATGTGCATCAGCATTGAAGGAATAAGATCTAGAAATAGTGGAGTTCATTAGTAGTGTTGTATTGAGAGAAGCAGCTAAGTGATTACTGAGTTGTAACATGAATGTTGCTTGTTGAAGTTAGTGAAGTTTGTTGAAATCCTGCACGTTGTAGCTAATGGTTGTTTCTCTCTTGAGCAAGAAGATTTTTCGCTATATTTTCTGGTGTTAATTTTGTTTAGCATTGACTGCAATGAGTTCTTGTCAATGTTTAACGTCTTTTCATTTGTGCATAAGGATAAACCAAGCAATTAGTTTGGCTTGTTTGGAAGTCGTAGGCGGTCTTGGAACTAGTTCAACTATTTCCCTAGCATAAATAATAATATGCTCAAGTATAACACATTCAACAAATAAATATTTTTGTAAAAGGTTTTTTATGTTAGAATTTACTTTGCTCTTCTTTAAGCTACTCTATTATATCTATTGTTATGTTCTATTTGTTCTTGGGTTTGATGTACTTGAGCCGTGAGTCTTTCGAAAATAGTCTTTCTATCTCCATAAAGTAGTGATGTATACACTCTATCCTCCTTAGGTCCTACTTTTGTTGAATTTTTCACTGGGTATATTATTGTGGTGGTTGATCCTTCTTCCATCCAGCAACACATTATTACTTTGATCAAATGTAAAGCCAACAAAAACCAACATCAAATTTATTGATGAGGGCACTATACCAACAATCGAGCCAAAAATTTGTTGATCTTCCGTGTCCCAAATTTCATTGTGCTCCTTTCATCAAAACATGCTTAACGTTTCCCCAAAATAAAAGTGAAGCATTTCACTTAGGTGGCAAATTCAACAAGTTTAGTTTATGAAAATACATGCTTTTAATCACATCTCCAAAGTCTAGTTAAAAATCATATTTTTGTGAGCTTTGCAAGATTGGTTTTTCACTCTTTTTAATACTCAAATCACCTTTTTTCTCTCTCTCTCTTTTAAATGTTAGTATCTTAATTTGCAAGGTGTACTCTATTTCTCTCCTTTATGTCACTTCTATCCATCTTCCTAGGCACCCCAGCCGATAGAGAATTGGTATGTTAGTAAAGCATTAACCACAAAATTGATTACAGCGGTTCTACCTGCAATAGATTAATTAGAGTTTTGCTTTGATGTCAGATAACTTCTTTTGAATCATTTAGATAAGCAGTAGTTATTTGCATTTGGATAAGGTACATATATAGACAGACACTTCAAGTTTCATTTTAACATCATCAACTAAGACCTGTACATATTTTTGGTCAAAAGAGTCGCCTGCAGATGGTCATTCCATCACCTAACGGAAATTGAGAAATTTGAATTCGGGTATCTGCAACAAGGTATTTGTGAACTCAAGTAAGTAACTTCTTGCTGGTCTCGTCAATACATCAACATTTTCCTCTGGCTTCGCAAGTGTTCCATTCCAGAGTGTGTTATCATACACTATCAAACCACCAATTTTCACCAGCTGCATTAGTCTCTTGTGATAGTTTCCATAATTAATTCTATCCGCGTCCACAAATGCAAAATCAAAACTACCTCTGTTTTTATTGTCTTTCAGGACAGGTAAAGCCAGAGACTGTTTGAAATTGATCTTATGCTCAACACCAGCTTTTACAATAATTGGAAGGCCTATTTCATAAGTCTTTTGATTTGGGTCAATTGCTATGATGTTACCATCATCAGGAATTGTAAGACAAGTGAGAAGCAGAGAATATCCTATGAAGACTCCAATATCAATTGTGCTTTTGTCATTTAAAAGATTCAATAGCATGGCTATCAATTGACCTGAATCAAGTGTTGTTGCCATGAAAAAGTCGGGGCGATTTACAATTATAGCCCTGATCTCTTTGTGAGACTCTGGTTCTCTTGGGTAAACACTAGTCTCCAAAACATACTTGTACAATTCTTGACTCTGCAATAACCCATTGTTGTCCCATCGTGGACGTTTAACCTGTAAACATAATCAAATATCAAGGAACAAGTACAATTATCAATAAACCTATCAACTAACCAAGTTTGACTCCACAGAAGCCTAACAACAAGCGTTCAATTTAGGTGATGTCATATAAATTGAAACAAAGGAAAGAACTGACTCCTAAAACAAAGAGAAGAGGAAACACATGTCCTATAAACTTCAAGCCATGATTTTAATGTCTTTAAATTATTATTCTATCAAGTATCAACATTCAAGCAAAGAGAACCACATGCACGTTAAATTACTAGGTAAAGGTGGAGTTTTAATGGTTTTTCACTACAACTAGAGGATGAAGAAAGAGACCCTATGAGAAGCCTTTGACTGCAGATTCATCCTCCCACCTGAAAGTGTCAAGTGCTTTTTGGGCTTTCGAGTCCTTTCAATTTCTTTTTAATTTCTCTCCTTGCACTTGAGAATCTTTTGTGTCATTGGCTCTTCCACTGAAAACTTTTATTACGTGTATCGCATGCCGAGTCGTACTTACCTCAATACTTGTTTGCTTCAAAAATAGACAAATTTGGGTTCCACGTCCAAAGACGTCCTCGCTACTTTGCCAAACTCCCACCTAGCTCGCTTTCATTTCATATATGGACAAAAAGTTTTCTATTTGTGGTCAATTAGTTTTTCAGTTTCATACTTTATGAGAACATTTCAGTTATGGGACTTGAAATTGAAATTAGGGAGCAACAAAATTGAATCGAATATCATATCAAATTGTTAATTTCAAAAAAATATATATTAACTGGATGTATGGTTTGACTTGACTTGGTTTTAGAAATTTTCTTTTGACTATATTTGGGTTGATTTGATTTTAATATTAATGAGTCAACCAAAGATCAAATCAATCCAAATATATATATATATATATATATATATATATATCTATCTCTGTGTGTGTGTGAA
>JAPFFP010046463.1:0-10964 GCA_026153255.1 Solanum medicagineum
TATCAATCATAAATTGGAAGGGGAAATGGGTCACCTTGTCTTAAATGCTGGGGCAAGGGCAAGCACGGTGTGCTAAACCAAGGAAAATAGAATAAAAACTAACCATTATCGTAATGTAATACGTCATCGTTAAATAAACTGTTCATAAAAGAATAACAATCATCATATTTTTCAAAATCGCAAATACAAATATTCTTTTTTGAGAGCTGTTTTTGATTATGATGCAGTGCAAGTAAATACATAAAATTTCAATTTGTGCATGAAGAAGATATTGTTGGGAAATGGGTTAGTTTACTTACGGGGAAATGGAAGCAGTTGTCTTTTTTTAATTTTAAAAATCTGCAAAATAATTGATATATTTTTCTTATAAATTGCTACTGCATTTTTAGGGTAGTAAGTAGATGAGAAGTTAATGTGCAGTTAAGAGTTTTTTTATTTTTCTTTTCTTTTTAATGTTTTTAAATATGTAATTTAGTAAGAATTGGTACTGTCTAGATAAATTTGAATTTTCTATGAGTTTGACACGTATTCGTTTTTGCTACTCTTATATATAAAAATAAAAGTATGTATAAATAAAAAAATATTGAAAATTAATAATATCTTTTACACTTCTCAAAGTAATTGTTCTCTAACTATATGACTTTACATATATGCAGTTTGAGGTTAATTATCTCAACCAAAATATTTTTGAAAAATTTAATTTTAAACTAGAAAAAGGAGAGAAAATAGGAGCATTGGAAAGAAAATAGGAACAGTTAAAATTTTTTAAGTAATTTTGTTTCGTTATATTTTTACAAAGGACAGAATTGATATAAAATATTTAAATTTGATATAATTACTTAAAATAATCATAATCATTTATTTTATTATTTTATTTTTTGTAATGACCTCGAAGGTCATTTCTGGTATTTTTGACCAAATTATCGTTTTATCCTTCTCAAAAGTTGTCTTGGGCCATTTTTGGATAAGTCCAAAAGTAGCATTTTGAAAATATCGTAAAAAGTCCAAAAGTAGCATTTCGAAACGAGTTTTCAAGGTGTCACGACGCAAGCCTAGGGCCTAGAGGTGACACCGCACATGGGGAACCCGAAGGAACCCCAAGCAAGCCTCTTAATATATCGTCACACATCCTTGGTCGCAGAAGCAATAAGATAACAATGAGAAATAGTAAATAGGGATAAACAGAGCTAAGAGACATTTTCATATCATAAAACTTCATAGAGTCAAGAGAGTCAAGGCTCATAGCATCATTACATAACTTGTCCAACAATACCTCTACACATAGAACTTAGCGAGGGCCAAGACAAGTAACCGTGCTCACCCTCATAGTCAAAACATACAATAAAGAAAAGAGAGTCTATACATAGCATAATCAGGAGAAGTATGTCCTCGAAGTTGAGGACTCGCCAACTTACTTTGAGAGATATCACACTAGCCACGTGGAGGAGGAGGATGATGAAGTGGGGCTCCGGTTCCTACATGGTAATATCATGTAGGCATAGAGTATGCGTTAGTATATTTGAATGTACTAAGTATGTAGGATGCAATGCAACAATAGATAAGCAACATAGTCAAAAATGCATAACGAAGCAATAGATGATCATATAACAATATGACATGCATGAATGATACTTGAAGTAAACATGCTTATATACAGAACATAATACATGTATAGAAATAGACCATCATCATAGACCAAGCAACTTAGTACTTGGAATCTAAGGTAGAACACCCCTTAGTAGTGATTGAGGTACCAACACCTCAATTGGTTGATGACTTACCACCCCCATCTGAGATGATTGAGGTACCAACCCCTCAATTAGTTGATGCTTATCACCCCCTTCCGAGATGATTGAGGTACCAACCCTTTAATTGGTTGATGGCCTACTACCCCATCTAGGTGATTGAGGTACGAACCCCTCAATTGGTTGATGGCTTACCACCCCCATCTGAGATGATTGAGGCATCACCCCTCAATTGGGTATGGTCAACTCACAACACAATAGATACTTCTCATGAAAAACAACACATACATGTCCTCCTTTCATCATCATAAAGTCGCTTAACTCATATGCCAAGCATTAGGCCTTCAATAACTCAAGATACATTAACCAGATATTTCATCAAACACTTAGTGGGTGCGCAATACTAGTGTAAAACCATGCAATTCAAGAGTAAAATCATTCAAGAAAACTTAATGTAAAACCACCCACCAATACTTGGTAACACCCCCATGCAATACACATCAAAATCCTTCATCAAATTCCACAATGGATCATAGATTCATAGCTCAAAACATGCTTAAACAGTCACACTTTTACAAAACCCCAACATAGTTCATAGTCAAATTCATAGAAGTAAGGCCCATAAGTAAATCAACTTAGAAACATGAGATTTAGGTAAAATGGAAGCTTGGGCACTATGGGTGAAAGGAACCAATGGTTGAAACTCACATACCTTAGCTTTGGAGAATTCCTCATGAAGATTGGAAATGGAGACTTGAAGCTTGAGTGAAATCCTTAAAATCTGGATGAGTTCTAGGACTTGAAATTTGGGGTAAAATATTTTTCTAAGTGTTTGAGAGAGTTTTTGGGAATGTCTTGTATGATATGAAGGTGAAAATGACTAAGTATAGGTACTTTCATGCATGGGAAAACTTATGCCCAAGACCCAAGAGCCTTGGACCGAACAACAAAATTGCACAAAAATTACACTAAGGCGCGCCCTAGGCGCGAAAACCTCATTGGAAATCAATTTTTGGAAAATTGAAATTGTGATTCATTTACTCTAAAATCGGAGTTAGACCCACGTCCCACTCAATTTTTTCCAATGATCAAGAATATGAAGTAGGATTTTCGATATTACGCATGGATTTTGAGACATATGAAAATTACGATTCCAGGCACTTCCGATACGCATTTTCGAGTACTTTTTGGCGGAGTTTCATAAGGCAAAGTGATTGGGTAGCTATTTACTAAACTATTTCTACTATTTATATTGATAAATTAGAATGTTTAACTTCTAATTTTGGGATTTTGAAGGTGGAATTTGGGATTTTCGAACTTGAGTTTCTCAAACTTAAATCGTTGATTTCTCCCTCATCTTAGCTCCATTTTTGAAACTGTTTTCACCGTTGAATTCCTTGTTACGTGTAGATCGTTTTCATCAATGAATTTTTAATTTCTGATTACTTTTTTCGGCATGAGCTTTTTAATCATTTTACCCTCCTTTTCAAATTAATTGATTTTAGTGTCATTAAATTAGTTATATGATTGTGGTGCTATGCTTGAATAGATTGTGGTGATTTGGATTATTGTAGGAGGGGAAAAGAAGCGATTCCCTCTTGATTTTGAGACTTTATTTGAGGCAAGTGGACTTTTAACCTTTTGTTAAGTATGAATGAACCTTGTATGCTCTTATATGTATGAAAATTGAGTATTTGGGGGTAGATTGTACAATTCTAGGCTTGATCATTGACTTTTTGTGTTGAATACTTGTTCATATGGCTATATACTATTGTAATCTAATGTGAATTTCTATCTATGTGATCTTGTGATTCATTTAGTGTTGATAGTGAGATGGTGCTTATATTGTCGTATGATGATATTGAGATTTTAATGATGATGAGACACTATTAATATTGAGATAATGTTGATAATGAGACACTGATGATATTGAGACATCAATGATATTGAGGCACTAATGATATTGAGACTCTGATGATATTGAATCTTTGAGATCACTATGATGTTGATATTATGATATAATCATGGTCATACACATTGCATTTATTATTATTTGTGCATGTAACACCCCTAATTCTTTCCACCTAGTTTGAGTAGATGCACAATGAAAAATGACTGAGAAAAGTTGCTGGAAGAGAAACTAGAAGGGCCATCTATGGCCAGTAGAATTAACTACGGCCCGTAGAGTAATCTACAGCCCACAGAGTAATTTACAACCCGTAGATGAGGCCTTGTAGATCCTCAGGTGACTTGGTGAAAATTTCCAAATCTGAGGCCCATGTACGAGACAACATATGGATCGTAGATTATGTTTCGTGAGTTGGTGATCCAGAAATCAACTTTTCAGTATATTGAGTTATGAGTTATCAAACGGCCTGTAGAAATATTTACGGCTAGTAGGAGAGTTTCGTGGATTCTATGACAAAATTTTGGTAACTCAAACTTTTGGACCCTTTATGACAGGTCATCTACGGCCTGAAAAAGATCTACGACCTATAAAAAGATCTATGGCCCGTAAATGTTCTCTGTAGATCCTGTCAACAGTTTTTAAGAAGGGTATTTTTGACTATTTCTACCCCTTTTTAATAAAATCCTTGGATCTTTTAGACATAATTAAAAGCCTAGAACAAAACCTTAAGCGTATTTTAACCTTTCATTCATGCTTAGGAATTCTTGAGAGCACCAGAGGATGAAGAAAAATAAGGGTTTCTAGTTCAAGCGTGAGAATCGATTGAAGGCTGATTGTTTCTTCTATCTCTAGGTATGTAAAGCTTACTAAAGTGTGAAACTACATTCATTCACACGCCCTTTCACTTACTTGAATCGAAATTGAGAATAAGAATTGAGATTCGGAAAATCCTATTATCCTAATACTGAATTTATTGCATCTATTATGAATTCTTATGATGATGTATAAAGTACTTGCTGCATTGCATAACTACTAATGTAGAATTGAGATAAAATTCTATATTGATAGCATGGACCCTAAACTACATGACTTTTATGAAATTCTGTACATGGATTGAGTTGAGGTTTGAGTGTGATTACTGAGTTGAGTATTTTGAACATAATTGAGCATGAAAAGTTATTTGCATTCTAATCATATATACTTTTATGCATTTTTCTTTCATTACATGATAAGTCCAATTGAGTGAGTCCGAATGACCGTTTGAGTCCGAGTTGAGTTCGATTGATTTCCTGGATTGAGTTGATGAGAAACTGAGATGAGCTGAGTTGAGATAACCTAATGAGGTTGAGATTTGAGTTCATTTGATTTAGTGTTATTGAGATTTGAGTTGATTGATGAGTTGAGCATGTTTTAGTCTTGGGAGGAGTATCGATCACCGAGCTGGGAGTGGGTAAATAACTACTATAACCTACATAACTACATTGCTAGTGTAGGATAGTCATGCAACACGTTCTGTTGACTCTTGTCCCAAAAGATGGACATTATTTATGGATCCATGAGAGAGTTGATTGTTCTTTACCTTGACAAGTTTACGACGGGTGTGACAATGGCATCACCTTCGTTGTGCATCACGAAACTAAAGGTGATGTGATTGGATGTCAAATAATAGAAGTTCCTAAGCAACACTGATTGAGTATAATGTTTTAAACTGAGTTAAATACTATTGAATCTATTTTTAAAAGCATGATTTATTTTAAACTTGCATATCTATTGAGTTGAAGTGTGAGTTGCTTGAGTTGGAGTGAGTGAGTTGAGCTTTACTTTCTTGAACTATTTTACATACCAGTATATTTCTTGTGTTGATGTCTATTTAGACCTGCATCATTTTATTATGCAGATATAAGTGATAGAGGACTTCAGGCCATGCATCGTTGAGGTCTAGATCAGTGCATTCTCAGAGTTGGTGAGCCCTCCTTGCTTTTCGAAGGAGCCTGTTCACCTTTCTTATTTTTATGGAGTATTTTATTTCTTTGATTGAGGCATCCATGGCCTTTTATAGTACCATTTAGATTGTCAACAGAGGCTTCATAGACATTGAGTAGAAGATTATTGAGTATTTCTATTTCCAAACCCATTCATAGGAAACTATGTTATAGTAGATTTATATTTATTCATATGATGCCTTTTATTTAAATGTTTTCTTCTGCAGTTGAGTTGATGTGATGATGAGGCCAGGTGGTTCTCTTAGGGAATCAACAATGGTTCTTCAAGTGCCACCATGCCAAAGGTACCCTCTCAGGGCGTGACAGTGCATTAATACTTGTGATGGATAAGACCGAGTTGTGAGTAAGGTAAAAAGTGGATTGGTGGCTAAGGTCTCTATCGATTGAGCCGAGGTAATATGTCGGCGGTTCGAGATCATTTTCGGATGGGTTTGAGGTCTTTACTAGATGGGTGAGCATTAACGGAGGTCTTTGCCGGTGATGTTCAGTGATACATGGTCTATGTGATACCCTCATAGGTTTTGATATGAAGCATATATATGGTTAGTGGATGTGTATAGTAGGCAGACATACATCACGATTATTTGACATTGCATTGCAATGTATACATCTCATGGAATCCACTCTATCTCATATCATATCTGATTGATATAGTTGTATGTTATTATGATATTATGCACTTATTGTATCCTTGATCTTGATATATGTGTTGGTTCTATCTATATGCTGGTGCATTGAGATACTAGGCTCAAAGATGAGTATATCTATATTACTGTGATTTGTATATTGTATTATGCTAGGACTTCTTTGAGTGCATGGTTATAGTTTGGGAGATTGTGGTTGGGATTTAAGGAGTTACTTGTGTTCATCATTGCTTTACTTTAGGTTAGTTCCATTTGCTGAGTACCATGTTGTTTGCTGCTCACCCATTGCTACATTTTTTTAGGTAGTGAGCCCAGTCCATCTTACTAGACTTCCTTTTTGTTGAATCAAGCATCTAAATTTCTTGCGAGGTAGCTGCTTATGTCTTCAACAGGCCTTGAGAATTCCTCTTTTATGTTTTGGTTTTGTTTGAGGACTAGACACTATGCCTTGTATTTCATTTGAGTATTCTATAAATTGAGGCTTGTACATGTGGGACCAATCTTTGGGATAGTTGTAGTTGGTTATCATCCACTTAACTATATATTTTAGACTGTTATCTTCTGCTTTTATCTTTATTGTTAAGCTGCTTAGGTTTTGGGCTGACTCACCTTGGTGGGTTAGGTGAGTGCCATCACACTCGAATTTTAGGTCGTGACAATCTGGTATCAGAGCCTAGGTTCATAGGTCTCACATCTGTACAAGACTAGTCTAGTAGAGTCTTGAGGGTCAGTGTAGAGACGTTCGTTACTTATCCTTGAGAGGCTATGAAGACTGTTAGGAAACTCTTTTTTGTTTCATTCTAATCAATTCATGCGTGGGTTTTGGTATAAGTGTTGAGTGTTTATGTGTCCTTTTGACAGATGGCGAGGACCAGAGTTGTTGCTGCTACAGGTCGAGGGGAGGCTGCTCCTAATCTTGCTATTGAGACCCCAGTTAGATGTAGGGGTCGTGCCCGAGAATGAGCTAGAGGTCGGGGCCAAGGAGCCGTTCCGACGAGGGACTATGAGCAGGGTATCTCCCCTGAGCCACCTATGGATCCTAGACAGGAGCAAGCTCCACAGAGTTTGCTATAGCACCACTACTCCAGGATATACTTTTGAGAGCCTTGGGTGTGTTAGAGACTTTGGGGCAGGTAGGTGGCCCAGCTAGCACTCTTGGTACTTCACAGACTCGGGTGAGGGTGCTGCCTATGGATCAATAGCAGGCCCCCGAGGCCTAGGTTCAGGATGAGTAACCACTAGCAGCTCCGATTGATGAGATACCACTAATGCTGCCTTTACTGATGCTGAGCAGTGGAGATATGAAGGGTTCTGCAGGATGGACCTACTTTAGTTTCAAGGTGGGAACTGGGATGCTCATGAGTTCCTTACTATTTGTAGAGAGTTACTGGATACCAAGGGACTAACGAAGACATATATTGTAAGGCATGTCACCCTCTAGCTCCACGGGCTAGCAGGGAGTGGTGGAGGACTTATACAGAAGCCCTTCCAGCTGGATCTCTTCAGATTACTTGGGGAGACATTTTCTGATGCATTCTATGATAGGTTTGTTCCTTGGAGTGTCTGCGAGGAAAGCTAATTAAGGTTTGAGAGTTTGAGGCAGCACACCATGACTGTTTCAGAGTATGAGATCAGGTTTTTCTAATTGGCCCGTCATGCCATAGCTATACTTCCGATTGAGGAGGTGAAGATTCAACGACTTAATATCATTAGATTCATTATGTGATTGTGGTGCTATATTTAAATAGATTGTGGTGATTTGGAGTATCAAAGGAGGGGAAAAGCAGTGATTCTGTCTTGATTTTAAAACTTTATTTGAGACAAGTGAACTTTTAACCATTTGTTAAGTATGAATAAACCTTGTATGCTCCTATGTGTATGAAAATTAAGTTTTAGGGGTAGCATTGTACCATTCTAGGCTTGATCGTGACTTTTCGTATTGAATACTTGTTCATATGGCTATACACTGATTTGTAATCTAATGTTAAATTCGTAATCTATGTGATCTTGTGATTCATTTGGTATTGATAGTGAGATTGTGCTTATATTATGATATGATGATATTGAGATATTGATAATAATAAGACATTGTTAATATTAAGATAATGAGACACTGATGATATTAAGACATTGATGATATTGATGCATTGATGATATTGAGACTTTGAGATCATTATGATGTTGATATTATGATCTAATCAGGGTCATGCATATTGCATTTATTATTATTTGTGCATTTTTACTTGTGATAGCTATGGCCAAGTTGTGAGTAAGGTAAAAAGTGGATTGGTGGCTGAGGTCTCTACCGGTCGAGCTGAGATAATATACCATCAGTCCGAGGTCATTTTTAGACAGGTCAGATTTTATTCTCGGATAGATGATCATTAGCCGAGGTCTTTGCGATGATGTTAACGGATATTTGGTCTTTGTGAGACCCCCATGGGTTCCGATCTGAGGCATGTATATGGACAGCGGATATATATTATAGGGCCGACATGCATCATAGTCATTTGAAATTGCATTACATTGTATACATCTCATGGCATCCACTCCATCTCATATCATATCTTATTGATATAGTTGTATATTGTTATGAGATTGTGCAATTATTGTATCCTTAATCTTGATATATGTGTTGGCTCTATCTATATCCTGGTGTTTTGAGATACTAGGCTCGAAGATGAGTATATCTATATTACTGTGATTTGTATACTATATTGTGCTTGGACTTTTCTGTAACAACCCATCTTGAGATGAGACGTCCCACATCGACAAAACACAAGAGAGATGCTGGGTATATATAAAGGAATGGACTATATACTGTGAGGTACCTTTTGGGGTGAGCCCAAAGGGATAAATCCGTGATGGGCTAGGCCCAAGAGTGGACGATACTTCATAGTGTTGGGCCGGGTTATTTCAGATAGTATCAGAGTCATTCCTGTGTCAGCCTTGTCAATGTGGGGCTAATGTTCAATTTAGTTTAGGTGAATCCCGGTGAGGTGCGGCAAACCACAGTGCTAACTCTAGGAGAATCCGATGTGGCAGGGTAAACCTCAATACTGAGTCTAGGTGAATACCGTACGGTGGGACAAACCTCAGCGAGGATGCTAAGTCCATAAAGGGGTGTATGTAACGACCCATCTTGAGATGAGAACTCCTACATCGACAAAAACACAAGAGAGATGCTAGGTATATAAGTAAAAGACTGGTCTACATTCTATGAGGTGCCTTTTGGGATGAGCCCAAAGGGACAAATCCATGATGGGTTAGGCCCAAGAGTTGACAATACTTCATATTGTTGGGCCACTCCATCTTGAGATGAGATGTCCCACATCGGCAAAACACAGGAGAGATTCTGATTATATAAGTAAAGAATTGATCTATATACTATGAGGTGCCTTTTAGAGTGAGCCCAAAAGGACAAATATGTAATGGGTTAGACCCAAGAGAGGACAATATTTCACAGTGTTGGGCCAGGTCATTACATTTTCTAAATGCAGGGTTGTATTTCAGCGGATTGTGGTTGGGATTTGAAGAGTTACTTGTGTTCGTCCTTGCTTTACTTTCAGTTAGTTTCATTTGCTGAGTACCCCGTTGTTTGGTGGTCACCCTTTGCTACATTTTCACAGGTTGTAAGCCCGGCCACATTGCTAGACTTCCTTCTTGTTGGATCGAGTTTCTAGATTTCTTGTGAGGTAGCAGCTTATGTCTTCGCAGGCCTTGAGGAATCCTCTTTTATGTTTTGGTTCTGTTTATATTTTATATTTCATTTGAGTATTCCATACGTAGTGGCTTGTACATGTGATACTAATCCTTGGGATAGTTGTAGTTGGTTATGTTCCGCTTATCTATATTGTTAGACTGTTATCTTCCACTTCTATCTTTATTGTTAAATTGCTTGGGTTTTGGGTTGACTTGCCTCGGTGAGTTAGGTGAGTGCCATCACACTCGGATTTCAGATCGTGACATTTTTCTAATTTAGTTTAACATAAATACTGATAAGTTATTAAAAGGTTATCAACATAGTTTTTTTTAATTGATTATAGGACTATGTTGTAGTGAATGGGAAATGGGGTGCTATGAAACTGTTTTTTCCTTTCATTACCGCATTCATTTATATAAAATATATCAACGAACCTTTAAAACTAATAATAATTAAAGTTAGATTAAAATATAATATTATGCATAAACAAATTTATTCAGAAAATACTTTATTTTTCACACATATTTTTGGATTTTTGATATTTAATATGCATAAACAAATTTATTCAGAAAATACTTGTTTTTTCACACATATTTTTGGATTTTTGATATTTAATAAATTAATTTTTTTAAAATATGATACTTATAAAATTTTATTTTGTCACGTCTTAATAATTTTAGCATATTAAATATTTTTATTGCATGTTGACATTTGTATCTAGTTGGTGACGTGTCTTTCTTTAACAAGAAAATTAATTGATATTTTTAATTAAAAGACATTTTAATTGACTATTAATAAAATAGAGAAACTTAAACTGCTTTATATTTTAATTTTAAAAAATCAAATTTATTATTTAAATTATACAATTTAGTTAATTTTAATTTTAATGTACAAATATTTAATAAATTATGTGGTGCTGACATGTGATACTTTTTGCTTTATATATATATATATATATAT
>JAPFFP010046464.1:0-10963 GCA_026153255.1 Solanum medicagineum
ACATCCGACCTCCCCTCACCCTGCAATGAGCGGGAGCCTTTTGAGGCACTGGGGTATGTTGATGATGATGATGATGAGTTTGCAGGGCTATTATGCATGTTATGAAATATGAGAATATTCTGAAAAATATTGTGAAAGTTATGAAGCCCTGTTTTGATGATATGAAACTTTCATTTCGATGAGCTACTCTATGAAAATAATATGATATTGTGATGCTTTGCACATTATGGCTTTGAGTATGATTTGAATATTTCTTGGTATTGTGACCTAGCACCGAGAGGACCTTAGTAGATACCTATTATCCAAAAATTGTGTTGCCTCAATAGGTTTGTGAATTAGCTAATGGATCCATATAGCTCTTGGAATATGATTGAACGAAAAGGCCGATGGTGTTCCCATATGACACATATTAGTTAAATAAAGAAATGGATGATATTCTCTTAACGTTAATATCATAAGTTAACCGAAAAGGATGGTGTTCCCATAAGGTGTTTATCAAGAACTTTTCAAAATGGGGGAGTTCCCATAAGGTGAGTGTTTGGTTTACTTTGGCAAAGCAGGCCACTCCTAGTCTGGTGTAGAGTGAACGTAGAGATTTCAAGCAGTAGCTCTCTTAGTCTTATATTTCGGTTATACCCTTCCTATCTATGTATGATATGTTACATGATTTGATGATTCGTCATGCATATTTTGACTATGGCATTGAGCATTCACTCTATATTGAGCTTATATCTATTGATTATGATTATGCATATTACTTGATTATAGCTTATGTTCTTTGTTGCATTACACTCTACATATTCACTACATTCCAAGTACTGATGCATTTTGCCTACATGATCTAACTATGTAGGGACCAGAGCTCCTATCCATCCCCCTCCTTTATGTGGCTAGGTGATTCAGTTGAAGAACACTTTTGGTGAGTTCTCCACTTCGAGGACAATAACCATTTAATTTCTTGCCTTATTAGGCTTGTATATGTTTGGATACTATCTATTGAGGGTGAGCCTGGGAGATGTTTTGGCCCCCGCTCCATTCGTATTAGAGGTGTTGTTAGATATTTGGATTCTTATTATTAAGCCCGACTCTTATTATGCTATGTATTATGAAAGAATCTGTTAGTCCCTTATTCCCTCTTATGTGTTGAATACCTGTTGTATAGATAAGATGGAAGTCCTAAGCCCCCAATTCGCCCAATTGTATTAGTCATACTTACCTTTCCCTTAGACTTTATTTGCTATGTGATCCATGTTAATCCTCCTCCCTAGAACATCCCTAAGATGTGAGTCCAAAGCCCCATTTCCCCTAGAAATTATGTGTTATTTTCTTCAATCAAGGATGTGCCATGCATGATTAAGAGCCTTGTTTGGGGTTCATTCAGATTCTTCATTCGCTGTGTCATCTTTAGGACCTAGGCTTAGGTCATGAAAAACCATACTTTCAGAGAACTAGGTTTGTAAATGGTCCTAAAAAATTCCAACACATCGCGTCAAGTAGAGTCTTTTTCATGGTTGTGAAGTGCGCCACACTAAGAATAGGAGGCTATGAGGCGTGTTAGGAATGATTCACGTCTTCATATCCTATGTCGTGCTTTAGACTGAAGATAAGGTTTTCCTTATTCTAATAGATGGTATTATGCTCTTCTAGATCATACCTAAAAGATGAGCAGGTCAAAATGCTTCCACTCTCGAGGTTGAACCAGCCCTTTCAGCTGCATAAGTCCTCCAACGAGAAGAAGGGGTAACTCATGCTGAGTACCAGAATGTGATCACGTTATTGGAAAGGGTCGTGGCCAACCAAGGAGTTCAAGCTCCTCATGCTCCTACCCCATCTCAAAGGTGAGGGTTTCACAAGGATGAATCCTCCATAGTTCTATGGATCCAAAGGTTAAAAGGATCTCCTAGAGTTCATCGACGAGGTGTACAAAGTTTGTAACATTATGGTGGTTAACTCGGAGGAGAAAGAAGAATTTATGGCGTATCAACTAAAAGACCTTGTTCAATTATGGTTTATTCAATTGAAGGGTGAGAGTTGGGATATAGAGACAATCACTTAGGAAGAATTCAAGGCCATATTGCTTAACCATTTCTTTACCATGGAACTAAGGAAGGCAAAGCTGACAGAGTTTATGAACCTCAAGCAAGGTTCTGTGATTCTTAAGGAGTATTTCCTAAAGTTCAAACCTCTCAAAGTATTCTCCTCACTTGTTTGCTGACCCTAGAGCATGGATGCACAAGTTTGTGTTGGGAGTGTCCAACTTGATCAATGAAGAATGCTATGGACTTGTCTCAGCTCATGACTTATTCCAAGCAACATGAAGGGGAAAAGCTTCGAATGAGGAGGAATGGAGAGTCCAAGAGAGCTTGGTATGATGCTAGTTTATTAGGTTCAAAGGATGGTCATTTCCAACAAGGCCACAGGTTTCAAAACCAAGGGTCCTCTAATGCACAAGGTCAAAGATTTGCTAATGATAGGTTGCCTAACCTTAGAGTTCAAGGTGTTAATGGTGGCCAAATCATTCTAAGTGTGGAAGGTGTGGTAAAAATCTTGGTGGTAAATTCTACAAGGACACGGGTGCTTGCTTCGGGTTTGACCAAATGGGCCACAAGATTGTGGATTGTCCAAACATGGGTTGAGATGGTCGTCAATAAGGACAAGGTGATCATGGTGACCAATGGGCACAAGGACGCCAATAAGGAGATGCTCCATACCACAATTGCTTTTATGCTCTTCAAAGAAGCCAGGGATGGATGAGGCTCCCGATGTTGTTATAGGTATGTTAAAGATATACAATCTTGATGTGCATGCTTTATTGGATCTGGGTGTCACTCTCTCTTTCATTACTCCTTTTGTTTCTAATAGACTTCATGTGTGTCCCGAGTCATTGTATGAACCCTTTGAAGTGTCTACACCCGTTGGTGAGTCCATTGTTGCTAAAAGATTTCATAGGAGTTATCCATATTGCATGAAGTCTTGCCTTGTGATTTTGTTGAATTTGAAATGGTAGATTTTAACATCATTCTTTAGATGGATTAGTTAAATGCATATCATACTTTATTTATTGTAGAACCCACAAGGTTAGGTTTCAATTTCCTATTGAACCCATCCTTGAGTGGGTAGGTCATGATTCGTTGGTTAAGGTAGGTTTATCTCTTCTCCTAAGGCTTGAGAGTTCATTCCTAAGGGTTGCATATACCATCTTGTAAGGGTTAGGGTTATTGACTCTAAAGTGCCTCCTATTGAGTCGGTTACAGTGGTTAATGAGCTTCTTGATGTCTTTCTTGATGAACTTCTTGATGTCCCCCGAAGAGGGAGATCGATTTTGATGTAGACCTTCTCCCCGATACCTAATGATGTTGCCCAAGTTACACCTCCTTTTTTAGGATAAAGCGGTCGTTGTCAGGATATAGAACCTAACCAAGGTTAGGGTCGAACCCAAGGGAATACCGTAGACTTAAGAGAATTCAATTAATGCAATTTGAGGGATTAGCTAACTTATCTCCCCAAAAGGGGGCAGGTTTGTAATAATAAGTAGAAAAGTAAACCTAACTAAAACAAGAGTTTAACCAATATGGAGAGAAACTAGGTTATTGTGTTCCCCGTGATTCCCTAAGTTATTATCATCGGATAACCTAATTTTTTTCTATTGTGTAGCATGTAGAAAAATAAGTTAAGTTCACCAAGTTCTTTGGTCCAGGTGAGAGGCCAATTTTACTGGAACGCCCCAAAAGGTGCCCGAAAATGTGCCTCGAAAATGCCGATAATTGTAATTTTCATATAACCCAAAATTCGTGCATGATCTCAAAGATTTGAATTCATATTCATGATCAGGTTGAAATAATGAGTAGGAAATGGGTCTAACCCCAATTTTTGAGCAACCGTATCAAAATATGATTTTCCAAAATTTACGAAAAATAGAATCGATATGCGTCCCTGGTGTGGCGCAGCCAGGGCCCGGACCTTTGTTATTTTATTGCCAATTTTTCCTATTCCTTCCAAGGACTTAGAGTCTTGGGCGTAAGCCTTCCTATGCATAAAAATAACTAACTTAGCCATTTTTTCAACCACATATCATTCAAGACATTCCCCAAAGTCCTCTTTAACACCTAGAAAAATATTTCACTCAAATTCAAGTGTCCCAAACTCATTTTGGATCTCACGAAATTCATTCAATCTTCAAGTTCTCATTCAAATCTTCATCAAGGAAATCTCTAAGTTTGAGGTATGTGGGTTTCAACCATTGGGTCCTTTCACCCATGGTGCCCAACATTCCTTTTTATGTATATTACATGTTTTCAAGTTGATTTATCTATGGGTACTTCTTATTATGAATTTTACTATGAACTATATTGGAATTTCATAAAATATTGACTTTTTAAGCATGTTTTGAGCTATGAATCTAAGATCTATTATGAGATGTGATGAGAGTTTTCAATGTATCTTGCATGATGGTATTACCAAGTGCTGGTGGGTTGATTTACATTAAGTTTTCTCACATGATTTCACTCTTCAATTGCATGATTTTCAACTAGCATTACATACCTGCCAAGTGTTTGATAAAATATCCGGTTAAGGGTTCTTGAGTTATTGAAGGACTATTGCATAGCTTATGAGTTAAGTGACTTTATGATGATGAAAGGAATATATGTATATGTTGATTTCATGAAACATTTTATACTGTTGCAAGTTGACCACGCCTTGTTGAGGGGGGTGCTATGCCTCAACCACTATGATGGGGGAGGGTGCTATGCCCATCTATCAGTTAAGGGGTATATACCTTGATCACTATGATGGGGGTGATATGCCCATCTTCCAGTTAAGGGGTATATACTTTGAGCACTATGATGGGGGGTGCTACGCGCTCATACCATGTTGAGAGGTATATACCTTGACCACTTTGATGGGGGGTGCTATGCTCGTCTACCAATTGAGGGGTAGATACCTCAATCGCCTTCCAAGGGGGTGGTAGGCCTTGGATGCAAAGTACTAGTTTGCTTAGTCTATGATGATGGTCTATTCCTACACATGTTTTATGTCCTATGTAAGCATGTTTTACTTCAAGCATTTATCATGTATGCCATGTTCCTAATATATTATCTCTTGCTTATGATTATGCATTTTGATTATGTTGCCTATCTCTTATTGCATTGCATCCTACATACTTAGTACATTCAAACGTACTAATTCTATGTGTACATGATGGTACCATGTAGGAACCGGAGCCCCTCTTAATCTTCCTCCCCGTGGTTAGTTGGTGAACATGAAAATAAGTTATTGGTGAGTCCCCAAGTTCGGAGACACTAGCTTTACACTCTTACTCTTGTTATCTCTTTATGTTGAATGTTGATACTAAAAGGGTGAGCCCAAAAAGTTGTCTTGGCCCTCGCCCAGTCTATGTTAGAGGTGTTGTTGGACAAGTTATGTAATTAGGCTTTGAGCTTTGACTGTTTATGATTTATGTTATTAATGAATTCCCTTAGTCCCTTTATCCTTGTTTATAATCTCTTATTGTTGTTTACTTTGCTTTCGTGACCAAGGATGTGTAAATAGTATGCTTAGAGGCTTGTTTAGGGTCCCTTTTGGGTTCCCATTCACCATGTCACGTTTGGGCCCTAGGCTTGGGTCATGACAAACTTGGTATCGGAGCGTTAGGTTTTAGTTGGTCCTTGGCATCCAACACACCGCTTTGATTAGAGTCTTGTTCATGGTTGTGAAGTGCACAACAACTATGAGTAAGAGGCTGTGAGGCGTTTTAAAAAAAAATTTCCTTCTTCATGATCTATGTAGTGCTATATAAGCTAGGGTAAGATTTTTCCTCTAATGATTATTCCTTGCTATGCTCGATCATGCCTATCCCAAGAGGAAGAAGAGCTCGTACTCCCGAAGAAAAGTCGGCTCATGAAGAATTATAGGATGCTATTACCATGCTAGCCCAAGCCATGACTAATCATATCAACCAATGGGCACAATCTCCTACTTTGGCATCTAGGGTGAGGGATTTCACAAGAATGAACCCGCCGGAGTTCCATGGGTCTAAAGTGGATGAAGACCCTCAAGAATTTATTAATGAAGTGTACAAAGTGTTATCTATCGTGGATGGGTGTTAGATCTAAGGAGAAAGCGGAGTTGGTGGCCTACAAACTTAAAAGGGTGGCCCAAATATGGTTTACCTAATGGAAAGAAGAGAAGGGAAACAACAATGTGATCATTTGGGAAGAGTTTAAGGTGGCATTTCTCAACCAGTTCTTCGTTCTTGAGCTAAGGGAGGCCAAAATGATGAAATTCATGAATTTAAAGTAACGGTTGATGGGTGTGAGGGATTACGCCCTTAAGTTCAATAAACTCTCCAAATAAGCTCCACAATTGGTGGCCGAGCTAAGGTCTATGATGAATAATATTTTGATGGGTGTATCTGATTTGGTGAATGAAGAGTGTCATTCCGCCATGTTGATTAGTTATATTGAGTTTTCCTGCCTCATGACTTATGGAGAAGAATTGGAGGGGGAAAAGTTGAGGAAGGGAAGAGGTAATGAGGCCAAGAAGTACCGTTTTGACGGTACATTCCAAAGCCCCAAGGGTGGCCAGTTCCATTAAGGCCTATGGTCTTCCAATGCTCCTAATAGAAGGTTTTCTAATGATAACCCAAGGTAGTGGTGGTGTTGTGCCTAATGCTATGTGCCCAAGATATGGTAGAGGCCATGATAGCGCATGTTTGAAGGATACTAATGCTTGTTATTGTTGTGGCGAAGTGGGTCATAAGGCAATGGATTGTCCTTGTCATTGCAACAAAGTGTAGAGATGGTCATCCACAAGGCCGAGGTGATAATGCGATTCCTAGGCAAGGAGGAGGTAAACAAAGTGGTGCCCCAAGGCACAATCAATTCTATGCTCTTCAAGGGAGACAAGGGATAGGTGAGGTGCCCAATGTCGGCACCGGTATGTTAAAAGTCTTTGCTTTTGATGTGTATATATTGATAGACCCGTGTACCATTCTTTCCTTTATTACTCCTTTTGTTGCCAAAAAGTTTCATGTTGAACCCGAATTGTTGTGTGAGTCTTGTGAGGTGTCTACTCCCCTTGGTGCATCTATTATTGGTAGAAGAGTCTATAGGAGTTTTGCCATTTTCATTTTGCATAAAATATTGCCTTGTGATTTTGTTGAGTTGGATATAGTGTATTTTGATGTCATTTTTGGGATGGATTGGTTGCATGCATACTATGCCTCTATTGATTGTAGAACCCATAGGGTCTAATTCCAATTCCCTATTGAACCTATCCTTCAGTGGGAGAGTTATGATGTAGTGGTCAAGGGTAGGTTTATTTCTTGCATTAAAGCCCAAAGGATGATTTCTAAGGGGTGTCTCAATCATCTTGTGAAGGTTAGGGATGTTGAGTCCAAAGTCCTTCCTATTGAGTTAGTTCCGGTGGTTAATGAGTTCCTTGATGTCTTTCTCGATGAGCTTTCCAGTGTTCCCCTCGAAGGGGAAATAGATTTTGGTATAGAGCTCCTTCTCGATACTCAACCCATTTCTATTCTTCATTATTGATGAAGGTTTGGGAATGAATGGTGGAGAGGAGGGTGTGGAATGCAGTATCTATCTCGGAGAATCAATTTGGATTCATGCCGGGACGGTCGATGACTGAAGCAATTCACCTGGTTCGGAGGTTAGTGGAAAAATATAGGGATAGGAAGAAGGACCTTCATATGGTGTTTATTGATCTCGAGAAGGTGTATGACAAAGTCCCAAGGGAGGTCCTTTGGAGGTGTCTAGAGACGAAAGGTGTCCCCTCGGAGTATATCAAAGTGATTAAGGACATGTACGATGGAGCAAGAACCCGGGTAAGGACGGTGGGAGGAGACTCCGAGCACTTTTGTTGAGATGGGACTCCACCAGGGTTCCGCGTTGAGGCCTTTCTTGTTTGCCTTGGTGATGGATGAGCTGACACGTTCTTTACAGGGAGAGGTACCATGGTGCATGTTATTTGCTGATGACATAGTACTAATCGACGAGTCTCGGAGTAAAGTTAACGAAAGCTTGGAAGCCTGGAGACACGCCTTGGAGTCAAAAGGTTTCAAGTTGAGCAGGACCAAAATCGAATACGTAGAGTGCAGGTTTAGCACTGAGAGGGAGGAAGCTAACGCTGAGGTGAAGCTTGCCAACCAACCTATCCCTAAGAGGGATAAGTTTAAGTATCTGGGGTCCATCATCCAGAGCAGTGGCGATATCGATGATGATGTCACACATCGTATTGGGGCAGCGTGGATTAAATGGAGACTGGCCTCTGGAGTATTATGTGACAAAAATATACCAACCAAACTTAAAGGGCAGTTCTACAGAGTGGTGGTTAGACCAGCATTGTTGTACGAGGTGGAGTGTTGGCCTATAAAGAAGACACTGGTGTAGAAGATGCTTGTTGCGGAGATAAGAATGTTGAGGTGGATGTGCGGTCATACCAGGAGTTACAAGATTAGGAATGAGGTTATTCATGAGAAACTGGGGGTGGCTTCGGTGGGCGAAAAGATGAGGGAAGCAAGACTGCGATGGTTCGGACATGTGCAGAGAAGGAACATCGATGCTCCTGTTAGGAGGTGTGAGAGGTTGGTTGTGGGAGATACTCGAAGAGGTAGAGGTAGACCAAAAAAATACTGGGGGGAGGTGATTAGACAGGACATGGCGGATCTTAACCTCACTGAGGACATGACTTTAGATAGAAAGGAGTGGAGGTCGCAGATTAGAGTAAAAGGCTAAGTTGTTGCTCTTCATCTTCGTCTTCTTCTTCGTCTTTCTCTTATTATTAAGTAGCACTAGTAGTAGTAGTAGTAGTAGTATTTGTCTGTTGCTCTATTATTATTCCTTTTATTTCCATTATCTGGCATATATGTGTTGGCCTTATCATATTTACTTACTGTAATGAGGTTTTCGTTGTTAGCCACACCTGCTGTTTCGTTTCACTCCCTACAGTTCAATTTGTCATATCTTGTCATATCTAGTTCTTTCTGGGTATGGGTTTTGAGCCGGGGGTTTTAGGAAACGGCCTCTCTACTTCTACGAGATAGCGGTAAGGTCTGCGTACAATCTACCCTCCCCAGACCCCACTTGTGGGATTTAACTAGGTATGTTGTTGTATTATCGTATGTCCCCGGTGGAGTTAAAGGAGTTGAAGGAGAAATTGATGGATTTGTTGGAGAAGGGTTTTATTAGGCCTGCCCAATTACCTTGGGGTGCACCAGTGTTGTTTGTGAAGAAAGAAGGATGGTACTATTAGAATGTGCATTGACTACCGACAACTTAATAGAGTCACCATAAAGAATAAGTACCCTCTACCAAGGATTGATGATTTTTTTTACCAACTTCAAGGGGCTAGTCACTTCTCTAAGATTGATCTTCGGTCAGAGTATCACCAGATGAAAGTGAGGGAGTGCGATATTCCCAAGATGGCCTTTCGGACTAGGTATGGGCACTATGAGTTTGTGGTTTTATCCTTCAGTTTGACTAATGCATCGGCTATCATTATGGATCTTATGAATAGGGTCTTTAAACCCTAACTTGACTTGTTTGTGGTGGTTTCATCATTGATATCCTGATCTATACCCATAGCGAGCAGGAGCATGTGGCTCACTTGAGGGTGGTGTTACAAATCTTGAGGGAAGAAAAGTTGTATTCCATGTATGTGAAATGTGAATTTTGGTTGAAAGAGGTTTCCCTTCTAGGCCATGTGGTGTCGGGGGATGATATTAAGGTGGATCCTAAAAAGATAGAAGTGATTAGAAATTGGTCTAGACCTTTGACTCCATCGGACATTAAAAGCTTCTTGGGCTTAGCGGGTTACTTACGGAGGTTTGTTAACGGTTTCTCCTCTATTGCTTCTCCTATGACTAAGTTGACCCAAAAGAAGGCAAAGTTTGTATGGACCGATGAGTGTGAAAGAGTTTCCAAACCTTGAAAGATAAGCTTGTCTCCGCTCCTATCTTGTCTCTACCGGAAGGGTTAGAAGGATTTGTAGTATATTGTGATGCCTAAGAATTGGGTTGGGTTGGGTTGTGTTTTGATGGAAAATGGTAAAATGATAACTTATGCCTCTAGACAACTTAAGGTGCACAAAAAGAGTCATCCTACCCATGATATTGAATTGGCCACCTTGGTATTTTCTTTGAAACTTTGGCGTCATTATTTGTATGGGGTGCATGTTGATGAGTTTACCAATCATAAGAGTCTCCAATATGTGTTCACCGAAAAAGATCTCAACTTGAGACAATGAAGGTGGTTAGAGCTTCTTAAGGATTATGATTTGAGTGTGGATTATCACTCTGGTAAGGCTAATGTTGTGGCCGATGCTCTAAGTAGGTTATCTATGGGTAGCCTAGCACATGTCGATAACGGTGGCAAAGTAGTGCCAAGATTGGGGGTTAGGTTTGGTGAAGTTGATAATGATGGTATTGCGGTTGTTGATGGTTCAAAATCTTCCTTGAATTGATGAGGTAAAAGCAAAGAAAGATCTTGACCCCGCCTTATTAGAATAGAAAGCCTTGGTGATAGATGGTAAGTTGGAGGTTTTCTCCCAAGGGGGAGATAGTGCCCCTAGGTACAAAGGTAGATTGTATGTTCCTAGATGGATGACTTGAAAAAGAAGATTCTAGATGAGGCTCATAATTCTTCCTATTATATTCACCCTAGTTCTACCAAGATGTATAGAGATTTGAGGAAAGTGTATTGGTGGGGTGGTATGTATCCGGCTGTCATGATTGCCAACAAGAGAAAGCCGAGAATCAACCAAGACATAGAGATTCCTACTTGGAAGTGGGAGTGGAGTAACATGAATTTTTTGGTTGGGTTGCCTAAGGCTAGGAAGCATTTTTTGATTCTATTTGGGTGGTGGTTGATAGAATGACCAGTTAAGACTACTTATGGTGTCGAAGATTATGCTAGATTGTACATTCATGTGTTTGTTAGATTGCATGGGG
>JAPFFP010046465.1:0-10963 GCA_026153255.1 Solanum medicagineum
CAACATAATAACATAGAGCAACATTAGCTCATCAAGTCCTCATTTTTTTCTCAGAGTAAGGAATAGATACTATCACATTAACTTCCTTCAAGACTCATACCACTACATTAAATCTGAGTACTATCAAGAGTAAACCTATATGAGAGTTTCTTGGACCTACACCCATCACCTATGAGTCGATGATGATGTGCCCATTTATTTCATTATGTCTTTCGCTGATAGTAGAATATGTGAATGAATGAATACGATGAAGCCAAGTGGTTCGCTTGGGGACTAGCAATAGTCTCTAGGTGCCGGTTGCATCTAGGGTGCCCTCCCGGGGCGTGACATAACATTTATCTTGTTCAATTTAATATCATTACACTACATTAAAGTTGTCAAATTTCATACATGTTTGACTCATTGATATTCCCTGACATTGTAATATGAATTATGTTCAAATCATTCATATCAATTTTTGTTTAGATGTTTTATATTGTTAAATTTAGTATAAAAACTGTTAAATAGTTTATTTCATGTTGAGTAAATTCATTGTCTATTATGATGATGTGTCAATTTACAATTTAATAAATTGAAATGACAAAAATAATTAATGATATGGTTTCTTTATATAAAATATTTCTTTCAGTTTGTAGGTTCTACTTTTATTTTTATGACTGAAATAAAGAAAAGAAAAATTTAAGGTGTTCATGATTCCTAACATCCGGAATGTGCAAAAGCTATATAAAAATGTATTTGGGTGTTCTTACTAATATCATGCTCACTTTTTCTTAGAAAAAAAACATAAAATGAAAATAAAAATGAAAAGTTTGTAACCTTTTACATTTCATTACTACTACTACTACTACTTAAAAATGAAAAGTTTGTAACCTTTTACATTTCATTTGAGCAATGAATTTTTTTTTAAAAAAATTGACTCTTTATTTTATTGGTCTACAAAAACAAAGATCGGGTAAGGAATTCTATTGACCTAGGGAAAGGTGTTAGACACCGCTCCAGTCTCGTAGTTCTAGAATAGTCGCTTTTATCAACCTACACTTGTCTTAAATTATTTTTTGGATATATTGTGTCTATAGACCTTAATTTGTTCATTATTTTTTTATAAAATTATGGATTTTATTAGTCTACTACTACTACTACTACTTTTGTCATTCAGTTTATCAAAATCGTGAATGCACACATCATCATAATTGGATAATGCATTTACTCAATATGAAGTAAACTATTTAACAGTTTTACACTAAATTAAATAATACCAAATATCTAAACAAAAAGTTGATATGAAAGATTTGATCATAATTCATATTGCAATTAATGTCAAACAATGTTAATGGGTCAAACACATACGAAATTTGACAACTTTTAATGTATTGCAATCATATTAAATTGGATAAGAAAGGTAAGTGTTACCTCTTGTGAAGAATAATTACAAAGAGTAGAATACAATAGGAACCATGAACTCTAATCGCAAAGACAAACCTCAAATTTCGTCCCTCTTTTATGTTGCATATGATTTTCTTTTTGGTGTGTTTCTGTGAGTGAAAAAAGTAAAAAGTGGTGTAGGATTTTTTGTTTCTGCCGTGTGGGTGTAGATTGTTATGTGTTCTGTGTATGGATCTATGTAGTGTTGTGTATATTATTGTCTCTGATGTTAGTGTATTGTGTGTAGTGTATACATAGAAATTCATGAGGGAGTGGGTTGCGTATGTGAGAGTGGAATGGGTGTATGCAGAATTGAGGGAGTAGTGGGGAGGTAGTTTAGGTTTATGTTAATTATTCTTTTTCATTTCATTTTTTGTTTTATTTTGTTTTGATAAGAAAAACAATGTTAGAAAAAATAAAATTTTAGAAGACTATTTTAAATTAAAAAATATATAGAAAACCTAACTAGCTAACACTAAGCTATAATTAAGAAAATACTAATAATACTAGATTATTTATTTAGAATCAAAATTTAAAAAAAAACATATATTTTCAGAAATTTTCTCTTCTTTAAAAAAAATCTTGCACTAAAATGTAACTCTATTTTTCTAGTTTTCGAATTATTTTAAATAAACTTACTAAGATAAGATAAAAGTAATAATATTTAATTTAATTTCAAAAATAAGTATTTAAGTACAAAAAAAACATATATAACGTAGGTAATGGTAAAAAATTACGTGTCTACAATTTCCACTCAGAAATTTCAAAGCTCTGTGCCAATCCACATGGTCTTTGATGTTCGGCCTTAACCTGTTGATAATTAGGACACTTTGAAACAAACTCAGCAATATCCCTCTTCATTCCGTTCCACCAATAAACTTTCCTCAAGTCATAGTACATCTTGGTGGAGCCAGGATGAATAGGATATCTAGAACTGTGACTTTCAGCCATGATTCTTTCTCAAACACCATCAATATTGGGAACAAATAATCTACTCTGGTATCTTAACACTCCATCTCCCACTTTGGAGAAAACCATCACCTTTTGCTTGTGGACAACTTCTTTCAGTTGGAGTAAGACAGGAACTTGGTCTTGCTTTTCTTTTACCTCTGACACTAAAGATGAAGCAGACTCATTCTGAACATTGACCCCGCCTTCATTATTTTCTTCAAGTTTTACTCCAATCAGCTCAATTTATGCACTTCCTTAGCCAACTTTTTCTTCCCTTCCTCCACATGGGCAATATTACCTATAGATAACCTACTAAGAGCATCAACAACAATGTTAGCCTTTCATGGGTGGTAGAGAATGCTTATTTCATAATCCTTGAGCAATTCCAACCATCCCCTCTGTTGCAGGTTAAGCTCTTTCTGACTAACACATATTGCAAGCTCTTATGGTTAGGAACACGTCCATATGCACTCCATACAAGTAGTGGAGCCAGATCTTAAGTGCGAACACCACTGCTGCCAATTCGAGATCATGAGTCGGATAGTTTTTCTCATGAATCTTAAGCTGTCCGAAAGCATAGGCTATCACCTTCCCTTTCTGCATCAGCACACAACCCAGTCCAACTCTGGATGCATCGCAATATATCACAAAGTTTTCTATCCCATCAAGCAAAGTCAAAATTGGTGTTGCAGTCAGTCTAGTCTTCAACTCTTAAAAACTTCTCTCACATTCATCAGACCACTGGAACTTGACCTTCTTCTGAGTCAACTCGGTCAATGGTACAGATAAGGAAGAAAACCCATCAATAAATCTGCGGCAGTAACCTGCCAACCCCAAGAAACTTCTTATGTCGATTGGTGAGGTCGGTCTAGGCCAGTTGTTAACCACTTCAATCTTCTGGGCATCCACTCAAATACCATCACCCACCTAAGAAGGCCACTGTTTTGAGCCAAAACTCACATTTTGAGAACTTTACATACAATTCATGGTCTTTGAGAGTCAGCAAAACTACTCTAAGATGATTGGCATCCTCCTCTTCATCCTTAGAGTATATCAGGATATCATCAATAAATACAATCACGAACATGTCAAGGCACTGTCTACATACTCTGTTCATCAAGTCCATGAAGGCTGCAGGTGCATTAGTCAACCCAAAGGACATGAACAAGAACTCAAAATGGTTATACCTTGTCCTAAAGGTTGTCTTTGGAACATCACATTCCCTTACCTTCAACTGATGCTAACTAGTTCTGAGGTCTATCTTGGAGAAGCAAGTGGCACCTTGAAGTTGGTCAAATAGATCATCTATCCTGGGGAAAGGATACTTATTCTTTATTGTGACCTTGTTCAGTTGTCTATAGTCTATACACATTCTGAGAGACCCATATTTCTTTCGCACAAATAGGACAGGAACACCCCAAGGAGAAACACTTGGCCTTATGAAGCCCTTCTCTAACAAATCTTTCAATTGCTCTTTCAACTCTTTCAATTCAGCAGGAGTCATCCTATAAGGTGGAATCGAGATAGACTGAGTATTGGGGAGAATATCAATCTTGAAGTCAATCTCCCTATCAGGAGGGACTCTAGGCAGATCCTCAGGAAACTCATTTACAATCGGGAGTGACTCTAGAGTAGGAGGCTCAACATCTTCAGACTTAACTCGCACGAGATGGTAGATATAACCTTTAGAGATTAACTTTCTGGATCTAAGATATGAGATAAACTTGCCTTTGGGTGCAACAGAACTCCCTTCCAATCTAAGACAGGTTCATTAGGGAATTGGAATATAACAAGTCGGGTCCTACAATCAACGGAGGCATAACAGGCAGGAAGTCAATCCATGCCAAGGATCATATCAAAATCCACCATCTCCAGCTTTACCAAGTCAGCTAAGGTATCACCATGATAGATGGATACTACAAAATATCTATAGACCCTCTTAGTTAGGATAGACTCACCAGTGGGAGAGGAAACAGAAAATGGTTCAAGCAAACATCTGGAAGGATCCCAAATCTACTAGCCACATAGGGAGTTACAAAAGATAGAGTGGCACCCGGGTCAAGTAATGCATAACAATCAAAAGTAAAGACTCGAAGCATACCCGTAACAATATCTGGTGCCACCTCCTGGTCTTGACGATTATCCATTGCATAAAAATGGTTTGTCCCACCTTCTGCACCCATAGTAGTACCCCTCTGATGAGTGCTAGTTTGGGGTGCTGCGGAGGACTATGCTTTATTACTTCCATTACCTTGTCTTCTCATAGGACACTCACTCTTGAAGTGACCAATCTATCCACATATGTAACAAGCATTTGTACCCACACGGTACTCACCCAGATAAAGCTTTCCACATGGAGGCTTTCCCCTCGAACGTTGGGTCACACTAGCCTGGGATTGGGAACCCTGAGCCCTGAGATTCTGGTGACCATAAGAATTCTGATCGTGCCTATTTTGTTGGACGAGCGTAGTCGCTGCAGAGGGTACATAACTAGAAGACCTCTTTTGAAAGTAGGATTTATCACCCTTATTCTACTTCTGCTGGCTAGGCTCATGCCCTGCTGATTTTGCTTTCTTACTCAGGTGCTCTTCTCTATTTTCTTTTTATCTTCCTTAGTTTGCTGGGCATAGACCATAATTCTGGAGATATCTATACCTAGGATCAGCAATACTGCCTTACACTCCTTCTTTACTTGTCAGCCTACCCTAGATACAAACTTTCTCGTCCTTGTCCTCATGTCCTGGGCCATCTCTGGAGCATACCTAGACAACTTAATAAACTTGAGAATATACTCTTTGACGGTCATCCCCTCTTGCTTTAGGTTCACGAAGTCGTCAACCTTTGCCTCCCTCAACTCATGGGGAAAGAAGTGATCGAAAAAAGCAGTCTCAAACTCATCCTACTCAACAGGCTTAACATCCTCACCTCGACTATCCTTCCGGTGGTTATACCATACATTGGAAACATCTTTAAGCTAATAGAAGGCAAGCTTAAATCCCTCAACCTCAATCACATGCATAGCCCTCAAGACCTTGCATATTTCATCAATAAAGTTCTGCGGGTACTTCTCAACTTTCAACCCTGTGTAAACTGGCGGGTTCATTCTCAAGAAGTTTCTGAGCCTAGTTGCAGCAATGAGCTCTTGAGAGCTAGAGCTAGGGGCCTGGGGATCTCATCTATTATTCTGGGAGGCCACTAGCTTAGTGAGCATAGTAATGACTCCCCTGAGGTCTGCCTCTGTGGTGGAGGTTGGCTGTGCAAGAGGTGCCTGTGGAACCTCAACAGTTCTGGCAGGTCGACCCAGTCTTCTTGTCCCCTTCTGAGTAGGAACCTGGTGGGGGTTTCTCAGCAGTTGGAGCTGAGGCATCTCTTTGGATAGTAGTATGTTTAGGAGGCATAATCTACAAGCGTGTAATGCACGAATTAGAAAAGAGTTTCATAGAGTTAAACTCTATCGTACGAACTCAGAATAAAGAAGAAGGACAACCATTCCTAATGTCCCATAGCCTCCTGCTTATGAAGTCTGGTGCACAACACACCCATAAACAAGACTCTACTAGACACGTCTTCCTAGACTCCCTAAAACTCTTGAACCCTGTGCTCTGATATACCAAGTTTGTCACGCCCCGAGAGGGTACCCTAGATGTGGCCAACACTCAGAGACTATTGCTAGTCCCCAAGTGAACCACTTGGTCTCAAGATGGTCATTCAATCAGCTATAGAACAGAAATCATCAGAATATAAGATATGTAATAGTAGGCAACTCAGCTCAGTCATATCTACATCAAGAATAAGGGCCATAGGCCCAAAGACTAATCTTAACATCCATGACATAAAATAGAATTAAGAAAACTCAGTTTTAAAAAAGGAAAGACCCCAACATCAAAATCATCATCTCTATGTCTATGAAGCCTCTACTTCTATAGTCTGGGAAGGTACCATGATAGGCTATAGCTACCATAACTCAAAAGAAATAACTCAATCATATGAAAGAAAATAAATGATATCCTCCAAATGTGGGGAAGGACTCACCAATATCTGGAACAAGGAATGTTGAACCTCAGTGATGCATCTACTGAAGTCCTTTACCTTTTGTATCTGCATCATGAAACGATACAGCCAGGGGCGAATTTAGCCCTATTTTTTGGGTCACGGGAACCCATGGTCATCCGACTAAATTCGGTATATTACTTGTATAATTCTCAAAAGAATATATTAAATACTAGCTAAAGGAACTCATGCTCAAAATGAGAAGTTGGTTCACTGGTTCATGGGCTCTTTGTTAGCATGAAGGTTGGGGGTTTAATTCTAACCAACAACATCATTTTTTTTCCTTTTTTAAAAATAAAGTAATAGTGCACCTATGTTCTTGAATTCCTAGATTCGCTCACTAAGAATGATAGGTACCCATCTCAAGTAAGGATAAGGAGTAGGCAATAACTCGTCAACATCAATCAAGACTCATATCATCAACTCAACATTAGAGTACTATCAGTGTGGAATCTATCTGGGAGTTGGGAATCTATCTGGGAGTTTCTCTAATTGACAACCATCACCTAAGAGCTGAGGATGATACAACGAAGTAATGTCATTGCCGCATCCGTCAAATACCTTACTAAGGTAAAGGACGTGGCATCTGTGGATCCATAATAACATCAAGTCCTACTTTGGGATTAAGGAAACATCCATTTTTATGGTTCAATCCTCTCCTATGCTGTCCACGTAGTTAATGAGTGTGAGTGGGACTCAACATGCTCATAAATGTCAAACATCAAGATTTCTCATCATTTAGTCTCTTTTGGACATAGAATATCCACTCATCTTATTAACCATTAACTCATTACATTAGGAACATTCTTTTAGAATTAAGTTCAAGCTCTTAAAGACTCTAGGGACATCAATCGCATCAACATCCTCAATATAGCACCACTATCACATATAACAAGCACGTTCGTACTATCAAAGCTCTAGACTCATCTCCTAAGTTCATTCTTGCAGTTTTTAGTAAAATAACATATAGGGTTTTATAAAATAACTCATGAAAATATTTATGCAGCAAATCAATTTTATGATGATCATTAACATGGGAAAATAAATAGGATAAATATAAGGAAAAATACATATGATAAATATAATTTACAAGAAAATACTCAAGAAATTTATACATGATAACTCAAGACATTCATCTATCAATCTACTTCAATTAAAAGACACGTGGAAGAACAATTTTATGTTTTAAGTTAGCCTTACATATCTGGTAGGGAGATAGAAAATCGAATTCAGAAGAAATTGGCCTCAATCCTCTTGAATCCTGGCCTCCTTTTTTCTCCTTAGCCCTAGTTCATAAGATGAATAGCGTGAATGATTGAAAATTTATGCTTAGGAATTGATATTTCTTTGAAAACGATCTCAAAACGACATGATTTTAATCTAGGATAGGTGGGGAAAAGACTAGAATATTCTTGCTATTTAAAAATAAAAATCAAGTGTCGTAATGGGGCAAGTCCGCGACGCAGACCTGTCACACTCCAGTTATTCTTTTGATTGAAAACTTGAAACGCGTTAAAAAATTATTTTTCTATGAAAGTACATATAAATTGCGTTGTCAAATCCATTTTATGTGTAAATTTTTGTAAATCACTTTCCAATCAATTTTATTCAATCCCGTCATTTTTTATAAAAAAAATAAAGTGTAAGTCCTTGTTCAGGGTGCGTCGCAGCCCTGACACGCACAAACACTGTCTCGGTATTTGCATCAAAAAATTATCTTTCAATTTGATTGGTCTAAAGTCCAACAAAAACCATTTTCTCAATCGATTTTTCATGTTGATCGCAAATTTGGTTTCGAATTTTCAATTAGAACTTGGGAAGACGTGTTATACGCGTGTCTCTCCTCTAAGGGTATTTTGGTAATTTCACCGGGTGTAACATTCATACTTTTATTATTTGGATATTCTGGGTTGTTTTATAGTAATGGTGTATATTCTTTTATCGATTATTTGGTATTATGTCACTCATCACTGCCTTAGTAGCATTTGTTATTATTTTGAACAAGATAAATTGTCCACGCTTCGCACGATGATAAACCATCTCTATTAGCTTATATATTTTTGAATTTGTTGTATAGTTGGTTTAGCTAATGTAAATTTTTTTTTTTTTTAAAAAAACATCTCTCTAAATTTGATGAAATAATGTGTGGTCGTATGAGTTTAATAAGATAATGTATGGTTATTTGAATTAAATGATGTCTTGGCAAGTCCTCTAATTCAAATTGTGGATGACATTAAGTTTCTAGTGAAAAGACCTCTTTAATTGTTTTTGTTTCAGTCAGTACAATCAAATGTAAGAATCTTTGTGACTTCTAATGTAATGTGTATTTGAACATCTTACTTTATCTCCACAATATTAGTTAAACATTCCCCTTGTAAAATGTATTGTTCCAATATTATTTTTTTAATGGAAAAATGGCAATAAAAATCAATTTAAGATTTGATATTACGCTCCATCTCAATATCTATTTTATTTACAAACTTAAGTTTTTATTTATCAAAGTATACATGTCTAGTCACTTTTTTGGTCCTATTTATATTTTATTTTAATATTTTTTTGTGTTGAAATTTGTCATTAAATATTTTTCTGATTGGTTACTTTTTGACTCGCCCACGTAAAGGCTATCTCTCCTTTGTCTTTTCACTACGCCAAATTTACTTTTTTAAGAATTGACTTCATCCTCTTTTTTTCTTTTGTTCGTTCAAATTTCTTCTTGCACCCCTTTCTTCATCTTCTTGACAACCATTTTTTTTTTTTTTGCATTTCATTTTTTTCGTTCATTTGGTCCTCATGTTGGTTCTCATATTGGTTTCTTCTATGATATATGTTAATACTAACACTTGATATAAATATTGGTTCACCAATGAGTTTATGTGTTGATATGTGTTCATACAAATATTGGTTCATTGTTGGTATCTTACTTGATGGTTAAAGTGATTTTGATATATGTTTATCCAAACAATTGACATAAATATTGGTTCGACAATTGGGTTATGTGTTAATATATGTTCATTGTCAATATTGGTTGTTAGTTGGTATGTTACTTGATGGCTACATTAGTTCTCATTTTGATTTGTCTTTGATACATGTAGATATAATCACTTGATATAAATTTTGGTTCATCAGTTGGTGTATGTGTTGATATATGTTTGTTCCCAATATTTGGTTCTTAGTTGGTATATTAGTTGATGGATACATTGGTTCTCATTTTGGTTTGTACTTGATACATGTGGATATAAACACTTGATAAAATTATTGTTGCTTTTTACACAGTGATTATTTCATATATTTTGGTCAAATATCTACAACGATTACAAGTAATAAATGTTGGAGAGATAAAATAGTACAAAAATTTAATGTCACAATCGGTTCCCTCCTTTTCTTACCTTTCTATTCTCTTTCCCCATAAATTATAATATTATTTTACACAATTGGCATTAATTAGTTTATCCCTTTGTCAGACGTTTTCTCCTTCTTTCTTTCTTTTTTTCTTTATTTTAATACTCCTTTGTTTCTAGAATGACCTCTTTTGGAAAAAAAAACTAATGACATTGGTTGACAAATATTTTAGGTTGATATATTCAGGTAATATTAACTCTTATATTGAATAGTATGGTTGTTTGCACTTTTTTTTATCAAGTAGCAAATGTGTGTTTAAAGATTACGCTAAAGCACCAACTAGTTCATCAATTCCTCGGCGATCTTGTTATCTTCACTTAATGAGCAGTACGCCAATTGCAAAATATAATCATATATAGGGGTGGTAATTGGGCGAATTGGGTCAAATTTGAATGAGTTATAATGGGTCAAGACACCAAACGGATCAAGACCCAAACCAACCCAAATTTGCTTTGGTCAAAATGAGTTGGGTCAAAAGGGGTTGAGCAACGGGTTATAGAGCGGGTCAAGACCCAACTCGACCCAATTTTTACTAAAGTTTTACTTATTTTATTTGTTCTTTTTCAGTATTTTGGTAATTCATTAAATTATATTTTTCTTTATTATGGCTATATAAAACATATCAAATTGAAAAAAAGTATTTTAAAAATATTTTAACAAGATGTCTCTCGAATTAATTTTGGTTGCATATCAATCCAATTTTAAATGGGTTCAAATAATAATTGGGCTGGTTATTAACCAACCAAAACTTCCATGGGTTGGGTCGGATTGGACTTAATTTTGCCACCTCTAATCATATACAATAGAAAAAGGATGCAATTCCTTTTAAGAATATATAGAGCTCATTTAAGAATAGAGTTTTTTAGCCTAGCCCAATAACTTTTAGAGTTTGAGAAATATAGGTTAAGCTGGCCCGAGAATCAAATAAAAAATAATTAAAATAATAAAATGTTAGACCCCGTATTTCATTAAATTAAGGGTAACGATCCAATTGGGAAATTTTGTTGTGGATATCATGTAACTTGAACTTAAGTATATTTCCGGTGCATAATTAGGATATCAAGTGAAAGTGGTGTGTATAATCAAGTTGAGTCGGAGGTCCTCAATTGGATTAAAAATAGAAAAGTTTGGGACTTAATTG
>JAPFFP010046466.1:0-10963 GCA_026153255.1 Solanum medicagineum
TACAGGGTGCCAAATGCTTTTCAAAAATTGATCTGAGATCGGGGTATCACCAAGTGAGGGTGAAGGAGGAAGATATAGCTAAGACTACTTTCAGAACACGGTATGGTCACTTTGAATTTCTTGTTATGTCATTTGGGCTAACGAATGCACCAGCTGTTTTTATGGATTTGATGAACAGGGTTTATCCCCGATTTTAGAGCAACCGTATCAAAATTTGGAATTCCAAAAAAATCCTTATCCAATGTTGATCTGCACCCTTGGCATGATGCGACCAGGGCGCGAACTAGTGTTATTTTTGAGTAAGTTTTTCTGTTTTGGTCCAAGGCCTTTGGGTCTTGGGCCTAAGCCTCCACATGCATAAAAACACCTGTACTTAGTCAATTTTCAACCTCATATCATACAAGATTTCCCCAAAGCCCTCTCAAACACTTAGACAAATATTTTACTCAAAATTAAGTGTCCCAAACTTATTTTCAGATTCAAGAAATTTAATCAAGCTTCAAGTTCTTATCTCAATCTTTATCAAGGAATTCTCCAAAGTTGAGGTATGTGGGTTTCAATCATTGGATCCTTTCACCCATGGTGTCCAAGCTTCCTTTAATCACATGTTTCTAAGTTGATTTACTTATTGGTCTTGTTATTATGAATTTGACTATGACCTATGTTGGGATTTCATTAAAATGTGACTGTTTAAGCATGTTTTGAGCTATGAATCTACGATCTATGATGAGTTTTGATGAGGGGTTTCAATGTATTTTGTAAGGTGGTATTACCAAGAGTTGGTGGGTTGATTTACTTCAAGTTTTATTGCATGATTTCAATCTTGAATTACATGGTTTTACACTATCATTATACACCCACCATGTGTTTGATAAAATATCCGATTTAGGGTTCTTGAGCTATTGATGATCTAATGCATGGCTTATGACTCAAATGACTTTATAATGATTAAAGTAAAGTATACATGCGTTGATTTCATAAAAAGTATCTATAGTGTTACAAGTTGACCATACCTTGTTGACATGGTGCTATGCCTCAATCACCATGGATGGTAGGGTGAGACAACCATCAAACAATTGGGGGGTTGATACCTCAATCACCATGGATGGTAGGGTGAGATAACCATCAACCAAATTGAGGGGTTGATACCTCAATCACCATGGATGGTTGGGTGAGAATACCATCAACTAATTGAGGTATTGATACCTTAATCACCATGGATGGTAGGGTGTGACAACCATCAACCAATTGAGGGGTTGATATCTCAATCGCCTCTCCAAGGGGGTGGTAGGCCTTGGACATGATGGTCTCTTACTACACATGTAACATGTTCTATATAAGCATGTTTACTTCAAGTATCATTCATGCATGCCATATTACTATATGCTCATTTACTACCTAATTATGCATTTTGATTTTGTTGCCTATCTCTTGTGGCATGTCATCCTACATACTTAGTATATTCAAACGTACTAACACATACTCGATGCCTACATGATATTACCATGTAGGAACCAGAGCTCCTCTTGATCATCCTCCTCCACGTGGCTGGTACTATCTTCTCAAAGCAAGTTTGGTGAGTCATCCACTCTGGGGACAATATCTCTTGTTCTTATGATTATGTAAAGAGTTCCCCTATCTTATTATATGCTTTTGACTATGAGAGTGAGCCCGGAAAGTTGTCTTGGCCCACGCTAAATTCTAAGTTTAGAGGTGTTGTTGGACGTGTTATGTAATAATGTTATAAGCTTTGATTCTCTTGACTCTTGTATGTTTTAAGCTATGAAAGACTCCCTCAGTCCCTTTGCACTTATTTCTATTCCTTTATTGTTATTTAATTGCTTCCATGACCAAGGATGTGTAATGATATGTTAAGAGCCTTGTTTGGAGTCTAATCAGGTTTCCCATTCGCTGTGTCACATAGGCCCTAGGCTTGGGTCGAGACAACTTCGAATCCCGATGAAATCCCTTCACCAGTAAAGAGATGGTCTACTTGCCAAAGGTAAACCATACTCCACCTAAAGACACCCCCATTTCGTATGAAGCTACCTTCCTTTATGGGCACTCCCATTTTGGATAGGATTTTCACATCATATCATACTTCACCTTACGGGCAACCCCATTTCGTATTAAGCAACCTTCCTTACGGGCAGCCTCATTTCGGATAGGATTTTCACATTACCTATGCTTAGCACAATGTTCAAGAAAAGGGGAGGGCCCCCCATCCGTTGGTGCTAAGTCAAACATCCCACGTGAATACTTATATATATACATGCTTTCAAAAGACGCAATAGTCCTTTCAAATCATTTCAATGCACCTTTGGTTCAAAAACCAAACATATTTCTTATATTTTCATAAATAAGCTCAAAACCCAAATCATAGTTCATAATCCTGATACTCATGCATAGGAATAGCTCATTTACGTGTAGGAGGTGGGGCAAGCACCCAAAATGTTCAAAGAACCATAATCATAGACATGTATGTGATCACATTCTTGTCATAACCAATATCTTATCAAAATCATATGCATAAACATAATCGGGCTTAACCAACTTCATAATTTTCATAAAAAACCAATGTACATGAATGCATTTGCTATGAGTGATAGGAGAATAACATAGGCAATGGAGATTCAAACCCAAATCATTAATACACTATGAAATTCAACTAAAAATATAAGTTAATTCACATTTAATCATAATATGGATCATCCATGCACAAATAAAGCTTTAAAGGGGACATGCACCTTCATAACTTCATAAATTCATGTAAACCATCATATTAGGGCTTTGATCAACTTAAAATTATCAAATAAGCATAGCCCATACATCAATTGAATTTAATAAATCATAATATTGAAAATTCATATTTAAAGTAAGCAAAAATTCAATAAAATCACTTGAAAAGAGTTTGGGTATTCTTGGTTAAAACCCACATACCTTAGCTAATGAAGGAGATTCAAGAAGAATTTTGGCCAAGAAAGAGCCCCTTCTTGTTTCC
Organism: Solanum medicagineum; assembly: GCA_026153255.1. NCBI lineage: Eukaryota > Viridiplantae > Streptophyta > Magnoliopsida > Solanales > Solanaceae > Solanum > Solanum medicagineum. The sequence continues at coordinate 3,002 of JAPFFP010046466.1, forward strand.
AAATCTTAAAACCACCAAGTGTTCTTTGAAGGAGATTTAAGAGAATTTTCAAATGTAAGGAATGAATTTGAATATTAGGAATAGAGTTTAGGTCATTAGGAAGTCTTTAGATAGCATAAGAAGTCACAAAAGACATTTAGAATAAACCATATTTACGAAAACACCATTAATGGAATGAGTTGAAAAATTTAACGTCGTCACTTCAAGGGAGACTATACGGTCCATGACACATTACACAGACCATATAGTCGTCTGTGTGCCAACACTTAGAAAACTTTTGCTTGGCGAAGGTCCGAAATAAAAATCCCATGCTTAGAAAAATTTGACGAAATCATCCACGCGGAGGGCTATACGGGCCATGTGAGGTCACAAGGCTCGTGTGACTGCCCGTGCCCCTATACTTAGAAAAATAAAAATTGTCCCTGATTAAGTTACGAGACAGTGATGCCATACTTAGAAAAATTTCACTCGAAAGCTATACGGGAGAGCTCACGGGCCGTGTCACACTACACGAGCCGTGTGACGAGCCATGCCACCATACTTGGTCCCAAAATTGTGGGATTTCAAGCCAAGGCCACCACACGGGCACTACACGGTTCGTAAAGTGTCACACGGACCATGAGGGTCCAAGTGTGGTGTGCCTTATTTAAAAACTCCACCCCTAAGGGCCAACACTTCTCCATACACCAAGGCTCATTTCATGGGGGTACGACACGGGTCGTGAGACCTCACACAGACTGTGTGAGCTCCCATGGAGCACCTTAGTCCAAAACTTTCTAAAATCGAGATTTTCAAGCTTTAATGAGGTCGTACCACGTCCGGGTACTTATATAAAATGACAAGAATGTTGTTGTTTGCATATGATAACTACTCCTCTTAATCTTTTATCTACACTACAACAACATACCCAGTAGAATCCCACAAGTGGGGTCTGGGGAGGGTAGAATGTACGCTGACCTTACCACTACCTCATAAAACTAGAGAGGTGGTTTCCTGGTAACCCTCGTCTCAAAAACCCATAAGCAAAATAAAGTAGATATGACAAAATGAAAGGAAAAGGAATAGAAGGGATGACTAATAACAAAAAGCACATAGCAATACCAATATGTAAATACGATAAAATTTACTCACATACGACAGATAATGATAAATATGATATAAACATGGCTATTCCTGCTACCTTACTATAACCCAAGGCAAGACATAACTCTACCATCCCATTAGCCTGCTACTCTAATTCACAACTTCCACTCTTTTCTATCTAAGGTCATGTCCTCGGTAAGATAAAGTTTCTCCATATCTTGTCTAATCACCTCCCCCAATACTTCTTCGATCGACCTCTACCTCTCTGTCTAGCTCCAAAATCCTACCTCTCGCACCTCCTAATAGGAGCATTGGTACTCCTTCTCTACACATGTCTAAACCATCATAGTCTCGCTTCCCTCATCTTATCAGCCACAAGGGCCACCTCTAGCTTCTCCTGAATGGTCTTATTCCTAATCTTATCATTCCTTGTGTGACCACACATCCATCTCAACATCCTCATCTCTGTGACATGCATCTTCTGAACATGTGCATTATTGGCTAACACTCCACCCCATACAGTAGAGATGGTCTAACCACAATTCTGTAAAACTTACCTTTGAGTTTCGGTGGTATCTTCTTATCACGTAATACTCCCGGTGCAAGCTTTCATTTAGTCCATGCTGCCCCAATACGACGTGTGATATCATCGTCGATATTTTTTTCTACATTGATAGTGTGAAACAATTTTCACTATCAAGTTAGTAACTACATGTAATTGTCCATAAAAAGTGGATTTCCTAACCTGAACAGTTTAAAATACATTGACAGTATAAAAGTTATTGTATTGTTAGTGTATACAAGTTAAATCGAATCCATTTTCATCCATAATTCATTATTACTTTCCATGATAGGTCATATGCAAAGAGGTTTCTGCATCCAGATGTTGTGGTTGCCTATGATTACATATTTATATGGGATGAAGATCTTGGAGTCAAGCACTTCAGTGTAGAGAACTAGGTGCCTCTCTATCGTTCTGTTACGTGATTTCTCGTTCTTCTCAAGTTAGGGAAAAAAGGTATTTGGTGTTTTTATTATCTTCGTTCGTGCAAATATGGTCACCTAAATATGGTAGATATATGCAACTAGTTAAGAAACATGGTCTAGACACTTCTCAGCTTGGTCTTGAACCCAACAATGGACTCACATGACAGATGATTAAGAGGAGGGATGATAGAGAAGTTCACAAGTATGTTCATTGTGTTTAATCCCCCACCCCCACAAAAATAAACACATACACAGATGGGGAGCTTCTCTTCGTCTTGATAATATTCGTCCCTAATTTGGATGGAAACAATCTGAAAGTTAAGATGTGTTGTTAGTAAACAAGGAAACAACAGAGAAACCAGGTTGGTGCAGTGATTCGAATTATCATCACTGCTACTCTGCTTTACTTTTGTGATATTTTTCTTGATTTCACCATTGACCTTAACACTGATTGTGAATGGTAAGACTACCATGAACTTCTTACCACCTAATACTTTGTAGTTTCTTTTTTGAATCTAACCACCAAATATCTTAATCTCTAGATTCAGGACTAATCTCAAAATCAACAACAAAGATATCTAGAGAATACATAATCTCAAAAACAATAACAAAGATCTACAGATGATAAAAAATTTTCACCATAAGTAGGAGTTGTTATTTTATCACTGATGTGCCTTAGCAACATATTGCTTTCAGAAATCTATCAGATTTAATGGAATTCAGAAAAAAGTTGTGATTATAGAGTTTGATTTGACAAAGGAATGAAGAGACAAATTAGAAATCTAATTTAATAAGGAAAAGTTAAAGAAATATCAGAAGTCTGATATGATAAGGAAAATTATGTTTTGGCGGGAAATCTATCTCACGTGCAATAAGGAGAAGCTCCATTAAAAGTTTGGACAGTGTTTGCAAGACTATAAAAAATGTATCAATTCTTGAAACATGGAGGATTATTAGTGTTCCATATTAAAAGACAAGGACTACTTTGATTCTTAACTCAAAGATAACGGACTATTTTGATCCTTTATTCCAACTTTTCGTAATATCTTTTTTTATTTATTTATCTATGTTTATTTTTTCATTAATATGATTTTATTAGCATTTTATGTTTAAACTAAAATTGAATTCATCGTTGAATAAAATTACAAACTTACATATTTTTCTCTTAAATCATATTTATGTATGTTATGATGAAATTTGACATAGAGTATTATGTGAATTTTTTTCATTTGAATTTAGAACTTATGTTATATCTTTAGTTTCATTTGTTTTAGTAGTATTGACTTGATATTTCAATAAGCTATTTTTTTTTAGTTAAATTTGATAGATTATCTTTTTTGTCAAATGGTTTAATAATTTTTCTATGAAAATATATTTATAAAATTGATATTTTTGTCAAACATGCATTTCTTTCATTTTGTTTGTATAAATTTTGTACTTTTAATTCTTATGATTAATTTAATAAAAATATAATAATTTGAAAAATAGACATTATTATTAATAATATTAGTTAAGAGCATGTGTTGACTAGTTAATATATTTTCAAAAGATAATATGTACATCTTAAATATTTAATTTAATATTATTCATAAATATTCTTACTTGTCTAATATAAAATTAACTTTGATTTTTAATTTAACATAACCTTGTAATTATACTTACGCAACCAAATAGGACACTTAGAATTACACTTTAATTACATTGTGATGAACAAGTAAGTCATCATAATTACTAGATTTTGTAGTTATTACATTAGTAAATTACTATCTTAGTAATTTCACCAATTTCAACTACCAAGTGGTTTTCCAAACAGACCTTAAAAGACTGATAAAGAATTGAACTTTGTTTAATGATGTACAAATGAATGTTCCTTTAGTTATACTACGCACCTAAAGTAATAAATTGTTGTACAACTACCTAAGTATTTGCAAATAAATTCCTTTTCTAGAATACTCTACAAGCGTAGATTATTCCAAGAGTCTTCCATGCAAATTTATGATATCCTAGAATCTACCATCAGAAAATTCTCATATTTCTCTAAAATATTCCACCAAGGACTAATCTTCTTTCTCTGTAAGTCTTTGATATGAAGAATTTTATGCCAACAGCTAAGTGACACAGTGGGTACTACTCAACTCAATTTTGTGCTCCACTTAAACGCTTAGGAGGCAAGTGCTTAAGTAGTTACCATCCAGTAATTTCTCTATGCAAGGCAGCAATGTCTCCTGGTAATCACGTCTTCCTCCATACATACAATGGTTCCCATGAATGTCTGCTCCCCTTTCTTGATATCCCTAACTTGTTATAAGTTGAAAGTTTTGTTTATCTTTGTCCATGTGACATAGTCACCAAGAGATGATAGTGTAATATCCCATAAATTAAAAAGTTGAAATATGAAGAAAAATGCAAAAAATATCACTGGTGCAAGTTCAATGAGTCATGTCTACGACTCATAAATGGTATTACAAGTTGTATACAGGAGCTCTAGATGGTATCTAGACTTGAAAAAATTTGATAAATTATGAGCTAGGAGTACTAGCCGTAAAAGTATGGCCCGTGGAAATTGGTTGTGGATTAAACTTGAAAGAGCGAAAAATGGGGTATCAGTACTTTGTTTATGAACAAGCAAGATGGGTCGTAGTTTGAAGTATAGGTCTTAGTTGGGTCTCGTAATCTTAGTCTTAGAAGGATGAAATTTCACTAAGTGTCAAGGTAATGTATGAAAAGGGTTTACGAGTTATCAAAGGTTCCATGAGTCATAGAGTTGGGTCGTCATTTTGTATAGTAATTTAATGAGTTGTAGGACTTCAACTACAAGGTGCTTCTATGGGTGGTGAAAGACTAGACGGGTGTTTTAGGCTTGAATTTCCACGACCCCTTGCATATAGATTGTAAATGGGTCTACAACCTGTAGATCTAGAAGTAGTCCTTGCCCGATAAGTTCAATTAAGGGTATTTTGGTCCTTTTGCCCTCATACCCCCTAAACTATGTCATTTTTGTCCTATAACTACCCCAATAAATGTATATACCTTGATCATTTACCTTCTTCTCACCCAGTCCCTCAGAAATCATAAGCTCTCTCAAGTTCTTTCTCTCTAATGGCATCCTTCTTCATCAAGCTAGGATTACAGGGATTCAAGCATTCAATTCCACGTTTGTAGTAAGAATTCTACTTAAAGGTATGCGAGTATTCATCCATGAGTCCCTTTCATCCATGGAGCTCAAAGAATTCTCAACTTTTTCTTCCAAATTCAAGTATGAATTACATGGTTTCTGATGACCCCTCATTCAATTGCATGAATTATATTTTATGATTATTGATCCACTTATTCATGGATTATTATTAATTGCATGATTTCACTCAAATTATCTACAATGCTATCTAGGGTTCATTAATTTCATTATGTGTTCCTTTAATTATAATTTGAATTGATATTATTTTGCATAATTATGCATGATTTTATTGAATTACATATTCTAAAGTTGATTTGAGATGGAACCACAAAAATTATCTAGTTTCACTATATCACAATCCAAGCTAGTTCGTAGGTGTAACACGATCATTAGGATTCCTGAAGAAAACTCCAATCAATCCTCTTAGTATATCGTCAGCATACATAAGTTAAAAAGCATCCACACACATCACAATAAGCGGAAGAATATGCAGGTCTCAAATACTTCAACATGAAAGAAGTACCAAAAGTCAAGAAGACAACACAGACTCCACCCACAATCCACATGCCACTATTGTTCAACATAAATGGGGGCTTAAGACAAGTTCCTAACTCACCCATACTCAAAGAAATAAATGACAGCGATAGTCTCAACATCCAACAAACTAGAACCCCCATAAGCCATGAAAGGTTTGTCATCTAATCATGAGGACTCACCAATCAATCAACATTCAAAGCAACTCTAACCTAACCATAGGAAGAGTGAGATGTAGGATGAGCATCCTCCACTATATTATAAAATAATGTAGGCAAAAGTATGTATTAATACACTTGAATGTACTGAGTATGTGGACAATGGAATACATAACTCAGGTAATGTAATAGACCAAGTAAATATTATAATAAGAGAGGTAATTTAAAAGCATAAATAAAACATAAGGATGATCAATGCATTAGTAAATCATAAGGGGGCCATGTAAAAGAAAGGACTATGAATAGTTAAGGATTTCTCATAAAGAACCATACATATGTGGGATATAACCATAATTGACGATAAGACCATATGAGCTATTTCGTGGAATTGCAATATCTACCTGTGTATAAGAGAAAAGGGAGTCCAGTTTCCAAGGTAGAACTCTTCCTCGCTAGGTGGGTATCATGACCATGTGCTATATATGGATTCACTAGCTAAGCCATATTGGCAAAGAATCCTATGGTAGCAACATCGTTATAGGAATAGCGTTTACTACTAAGAACCCCTTGGGTTAATTTCCCACCTCAAAGACCTCTTAGAGCTAAGTCAAAATTCCATGGAATACATGTCATAAAATCATACTTATCATGAATTCATAAGATTGTCATAAATCATAGTTCATAGTTCTCATAAGTATATCATGTAGGAAAGGCAATCCATAACTACTAATCCAAATTATAGTAACTTATTTATATAATAGCAGATGTTAGTGTGATTCATATAATGTGGGTATAGACCTTCCATCATTGCTATTCCTACCTCCATACAGAGTGTCATTAATATCTTAGTCACCTAATATCATAAACTTACTTGAAAGACATGTATAATTCACAATCATGATTTGTAGTAAAAACTTGGGCATAATATGGCCTCTCATAAAATTGACTTAAAAATCATGATACTAGATCCAAAATGTCATGACCCAAGCCTAAGGCCAAGGAAACAAAAAAAGAGAGTCTTTATGTAAAAGCAAAAGAGTGTTTGGATAATAGAAAAGATGGGCTACCTATAGTACTACTTACATACAAAGAAATGTTGATTAACTTTGAAGAACTAACTCCTTGTTTGCCAAATAGTGTTTCTTCTCTTTTGCAACATTTTGAAGATGTTTTTCCTTATAATACTTCATAGGGATTGCCACCTTTGAGAGGGAATGAGCACTAAATAGACTTTGTGTCTTGGTCTCAACGAACTACCTAATAGGACTGCCTATAGGAGAAGTCTGAAAGAGACAAAGGAATTACAAAGCCAAGTTGAAAAATTTCTTAAAAATGGTTTTGTTCGAGAGAGCATGAGCCCATGTTTTGTTCCTGTCCTATTGGTACACAAAAAGGTTAGAACATGGAGGATGTGTGTGGATTGTAGAGCCATCGACAAGTTAATGGTAAAGTATCTCCATCCTATCTCTCGTCCTGATGATATGCTAGATAAACTATATGGATCCAAAATCTTTTCTAAAATTGATGATAGAAGTAGTTATCATCTGATTTGTATGAATCCAAGAGATGAATGGAAAACTGCTTTTAAGACCAAATATGGACTTTATGAGTGGTTAGTTATGCATTTTGGCTTAACAAATGCACCCAACACATTTATGAGACTAATGGATCATGTTTTTAAAGATTTTTATGGAAAATTTGCTGTGTTGTATTTTGATGACCTCTTGATCATTTCTCAAAATCTAGATAAATACATAGAGCACCTAAAATAAGTTTTTGAAGTCCTTAGAAATTAATGCTTATTTGATAATCTCAAAAAGTGTACTTTCTGTGTGGATCATGTAGTTTTCTTAGGTTTTTTGGTCAGTACTAAGGGAGTTGAAGTAGATGGTGATAAAATCAAAGCAATTAAAGAATGGACTAGATCTAATAGTGTAACTGAAGTTATGAGTTTTCATGGACTTGCTAGTTTTTATAGGAGGTTTGTGAGGGACTTTAGCACCATTGCTTCTCCTTTAACTGAAG
>JAPFFP010046467.1:0-10962 GCA_026153255.1 Solanum medicagineum
TGGCTAAGATAAAACACACAAAAATGCAAGTAATAGGCATAGTTGAGAATTTTACCAACTCTAATGAAAGTGAAGACACCCAAATTTCAAACCCACAAACTTGATTAATTACAAAATGTGTAGTACAAGATTTGCAATCCCCAAAAATGGGTTTCCAAAGGGAAAATAACAATCTAAGTTGAAACCCTAAAATATTCTTGGGAGAATATCTTAGACCTCAGAGACAAAGGACAATATTTACAAGTGTCAACTCTTGTCTCTCTCTTGTTCTCCTTTCTATCAAAAACCTAACTTGAACTATTTATAGTATGCACAAAACAACCCTAAAAAATTATGCAAAAAAGATAGCTGACATCTAATAAATTTTGCGGTTATGACTCGTAGGATGGACTACTAGTTGTAGTTGTGGTTTCGTATCAGGATCTTAACATCTTGGACTGAATTGGTATGACCATATGTACGAGTCGTTGCTTGAGCTTTGACTCATATATTGGTCTTGTAGTCTTGCTCTTTAGTTTTTGGTCCAACATTTTGGTTCTCTTATTCTTGCTACGATTCCACCTGTACGAGTCATAGTGTGACTTACGCTCGTAGGCTAGGCTCGTAGGAGTGACCATCACTTTGCAAATTTTGGAACATTTAGTCTCTGATTGCTGTTACGAGAATACCCTACGACTCGTAGTGTGAAGTACGACTTGTAGGTGTATTCGTATAGCCTATGCTTCAGCAAAATCTACAACTTTTCTTCAACATTATGCAACCTAACTTTTCTGCAACATTCACAAAAAAAAAACACATCAAAACCCCAAAAAGTCTCTTTAAGAACTCAGAAAATTCCTTGTTTTAGGCATTGAATGTGATATAATTTGACAACACATTAACACCCTCAACTTAGAATTGTTTCTTGTCCTCAAGCGATGACTCAATCTATGGAGATAAAGAGAAATACGTAGCAAACATATCAATGGCATATACAACAACAAATTTTATTCAGGTACCCATCTACTACTTTCAAAACAGAGTTGCAAAGTTATTGAGTAAACAAGAACATCATGAGATACTTGAGAATCCAACTATGATAAGCTAAGGAGAATCAACTTTCCGCAATCACTAGCATAGTCATATGCTACTCAAGTAGTGCAAATGTCCTCACTAGAAAGAAGTCCCTTATACTAACTCAAGTTCATTCAAAAATCAGGGACTAAGGAAGCATTCTGACTCTCACAATTGAAATTCAATGCATACTGACTAACACCATAGGCTTGTCTCTATATTCATCTTCTAGATTGGTGATAGAGTGAAGTTGGATTACTCTAGGACTTATCGACTTGTAACATAGGCTCAAGGCAATTTGGTGCGGCATTTTAGGAAAGTATTGACAAAAAGCTATCCTTGAATCATGTTTACAAATTCTTTTTGCTTCCATAATCCAACAATTTATTTATCAACTTCTGAGTAGGACACCAGGCCTTTGATGCTCTGTCTTCACTTGTTGACATTTAAGGCATTCGGATAAAAACTTGTCTATATCTTTTTTCATACCATACCACCAATACACTTCCCTCAAATCTCGATACATCTTGGTGGATCCTGGATGAATTGAATAATGAGATTTATGGACTGCGCTCATGATCACCTTCCTAAGGCCATCAAAATCTGGAAGATACAATTGATCTTGATGCCGAAGCATACAATCTCTGATATCCCCAAATTTACACTCTGAAAGGAATAGTAAAGTAGTCATCGATCAAATATAGAATTCAACTGAAGTTGAGGTCGATCCCATAGGGAATGCATGAGAATAAATCTATTAGCACCATCTTTCAGATGTAATATCTATTCCCAAAATAAAAAGACATAAAGTAAATGGGGGAGTTATTGTTTTGCAAACTAATTTATTAAAGTAAAGTAACAAAAGAGTACAAAGACTATTGGTTTCCAAACAATTAATGCAAAGCTAGGTTTGTGTTCCCCATGACATCTATGATAGCTGAATCTAGGTGGTGAACTTGTTCATGATAAAGTATACAAGATCTAACAAGTTATGTAACACCTAATTTACCTTTCCTTTCTACTTAGATACATTTCATTCATCACCTTTCGGTCTCAGAATATATGCTTACTAACCTTTGTTATGGAGCCCATAATACTCTCACCTTTCATTCTCAAGTACTTAGACTACATTAAAAATCCTGAATTTCTGTCGTAGTACTCTTTTCCTAATCACTACATCCCTTTCGAGCATGTGAAAAATACAGGCTTACCCTAATGTGTCAACTCATTAATGAAAAAGTTAAAGTAAAGAATACTACGACATATACGCTAATAAATCCCGAGATTTACCCTATATTCTTTTATCTTATTGATTTTTCATGATTCCCACAACCCTAGTTGTGGGTTTAGCCTAGCATATTCAAGAAAGATAGCGAACAACAATATAAAGAATTCATGATAAAGAACTTATTATTGAAAAATAAGTAATTTTCGGATTACAATCTCGAATAAGATAACTGAAATCCAATAGTTCAATGAAATTGAAAGTAAGATAGTGTTCCTCTTATTTTTTCTGTCTCCAACAGTTCAAGACTAAGTAAAATGGAATAAAAATATTACATACATACAAGGAAAACCTAATCCAACTTAAAACAGGAAAAATGATGTCGACATCAATATAGGCCACTACACAGCTCGTGAGATACTAGATAGATCGAGAATCGATCTGTAAGTCAAGACTTGGTCTTCAATTGGTGTTCATTCCACGCTACGGCCTTACGTGTAGGGACGCGAGTCGTGTGAGGGTCAATTGCTCATGAAATGGACTAACTCCCTGTCCTTTGACTTTTTGCTGGCTTACATGATGTCCTCAGCATCACGTCCCACGACACGGACCATGGTTAGTCACACGGCCCATGAAAGGCCCTGAATCTTTCCACTTGTATGATTTTTATTATTTTTGATGGTGTTGTCCATCTTCACATCACTTTGATGAAATACAAAATATGTCAATTCCCACGGGTTCTGAAAGGTACCGTGGGGCATGCCTTTGACAATTTTCCTTTAGCTCCTCCCCGTGTCGTGTCATGCCAAGTCCCTTGTGCCTAGTGTAAGGACACAGTGGGCCTCACGACTCGTGGACTGTCATACAAAACCATAAAGGTGCCCATGGTCCTTCATTTGGGTTCATTTCTCACTCAATTTCCTGGGCGACCTCCACATACCCTCCAACAGTCAATGTGATGTCACATTAGCCTTGGAGGGCTCAGTATATCAACATTTTTTCTTCTTTGCTTTCATTTCAATATCATTTACCCATTGCTCCATGCTTTATCATTTTTTCCTGAAAAATCACCATAACACACATCGAAACAACAAATTTGCTTGAGAACACATAAAAATCCTTTGTTTAAAGCATTACAAGAGTCATAATTTTACGACTTATCAATGCCCTCAACTTAGAATAATTGCTTGTCCTCAAGAAATACCGACTCAAACTAACAAAGCATAAAAACAATTGCTCACTCAGAACTCTGGATAACCCCATAATTTTGAAACATATGGCCTACTAGCATGCTTAAGAACGTGCTCACACCCCAAACGGACCCACAAAGATTAAGATAAACATCACATATGCATTGTTAGCCCACATAAGGTTTAGAATTATGACAACCCAAATGAATTAGAAACCAATTAGTGCAAAGATAATGCCCTCACTACAAAGTAGTTTCACTCATAACATAAGAATGTAAAACAGAGACTGGAATGTAGACACTCACACTCACAAATGACTTCCTGTGGACACATAAGTATCGACTATATGCTTGCCCTTATTTTCACCACCTTATCTCTTGAATGACCTTTTCAGGATCACGATAGGACTTTTGCGGATTGTAGCATAGGTTCGGGTTCGGGTGAGGCATATTTAGGATTAAAGTGACTAATAGGACTCTCTAAGATACTTACTTTGACTTAGCCTTATGCATTTTGGTCTCCAACTCTTATTGCCCCTATTTTTCCAACTTTCATTAGCGTGGGGGATGATTTTCATGCTCATCCACTCATTTTCACGCCTTTCTTTTCTCTCGTTATTTTTTCTCATGGTCACACCCCACTTTCTTTTCTCCTCTTATCACTTGGTTCTTTTCCACACTCATTTTTCTATTTTTCACTACAATAGCCACCCTCAACATGAGCTTTTGGCTTGGGTTAAGGTTCACAATATCGTTCAAAAGAACCAGGTGTCACGATCCAAGCCTAGGGTCTAGATGTGACATAGAGAATGGGGAACCCGAAGGAACCCCAAACAAGCCTCTTAACTTATCATTACACATCATCAGTCGCAGAGGCATATAAAATAAATTAAAAGAGAAAGAATAGGGCAAGGGGACTAAGGGAAAAGCTTGCATAACATCATAACAAGAGACAAAAACTCCAAGCTCATATCATAGATAGATAACATGTCCAACAAACACCTCTACTACATAGATAAGAATAGGGGCCGAGTCAAAACAACAGGGATCACCCTCATAGTAAAAATAGAACATAAAGAAGAATTTATCAATACATAATGAGAGATCATAGACTAAGGTCTCTGAAGTGGAGGACAAACCAACAAACTTGAGTAGCACCGAACTAGCCACGTGGAGGAGGAGGATGATCAACTTGGGCTCCAGTTCCACATGGTAATATCATGTGGGCAAGAGTAAAAATTAGTACGTTTGAATATACTAAGTATGTAGGATGCAATGCAACAAGAGATACGCATAATAATAAAGTACTCAATAATAGGCAATAGGCATAATATAACAATATGACATGTAAGATCAATGCTTAAGTAAAACATGCTCAAGTACTCATGCTCATATACGATATCATATGTGTAGAAGAGACCAAGCTAGCTTTCCAAAGTTCAAACCCGTTGGTAGGTTGGATATGATGCCACCCCATCACTTAGGTGGTGAGGTACTAACCCCTCACTAGATTGATGAGTACTAACCCCCATATATGATATGATCTTTGACTCTTTATCTCTTGATTATGAAATTATGCAAGCTAGGTTGATGAGTACTAACCCCCTCACTCAATTTTCACCCCTTGAACAAGAATATGAAGTTAGATTTCTAAAATGACAAATGGAATTTGAGATATATGGAATTTAAAATTCTGGGCATTTCGAGGAACATTTTTGGGTACCTTTTGGGGTCATTTCACCAGGACTAGTATAAGCCACCAACAACTTAGGCTTTTGACCTACGTGAAGGTTCAAAATGTCCTTGGAGAGACGAGGGCCAAAGTAGAAATCAACATATATATAGGGGAAGTGAATTGGGTGATTACAAAGAAAAGGTCTATTCAGGCTCAACTTTTGGTTCAAAAGGGTCAATTTCATTTGGTTGGACAATTTTAGGCTAAATGGCTAGTTAACGAAAATGTCCTAAGATCACATCCTACTCTATCCCTTCAAATTTTTTGGTGGGACTAACCAGGAATGTTCTATCATACAAGTGCGTCAACGGAATTATGCTAACAAGTTCACACAGACGACACATCTTCTACACTAGTTAGCGCTAAACAACATAGTCATGCTTCATTCATTAGGATGCTAACCGTAAAATGCATATCAACCTTACGAAAAATCATTCAAGTTAGTTAGGATGGGATGTATGTACATATAACTTTTTATAATATGGTCAACATGGGGAATATTTTGCAAACAACACAAGGTTTACTGTAGACTTCTAGGAACACTTGTATTTACACAAATATCACAACATAAACATGCCAGTTCTACAAGATAATACACATGAGAGAAAAGGAACATGGCAAGAAAAACTCTCAACTGGCAGGATGCCCTACCCCTTCCAAAAAGATGTTATAGTGTCCTCACTACACCCCAGCTAGAAATAAGAAACAAGAAAGGAGTAGAACATACCTGGAATGCCCTAGGCATCATCATACTATTGGGATCAGACCCTCCGATGGGATCTCTATCATCATAGGTTGCACCCAGTCGCAAGGTGCTCCCGGAGGCTCCTATCTTTATCGCATCTATTGCCAGTCGCTCCCTTTCCTCTTGTTTAATGGTTGCACAGAGTAGGGCACTCAAAACCTTGTGCATTTGCCTCTCCCTTCCTTTCTGTGAGTCAAGTGGAGGACTACATCGGTAGCTACAACTCTTGCCTTGTCCTTCCTCTTGGGCTCCTTTGTAGGTGGCACAGGTGCAACAGATGGGGCGGGTGGATCCCCCCATGTCTCATCTAGAATAGGTGCCACTGGAGCATTGAAAAGGTTCATCCAAGATTCCAGAGACGGGGCTAGGCCGGTAGCCTTGTATTGGGTAATAAGTTGTACAATTCAGCCCTTCATGTCATTCACAGTTTGAATAATATTCTTCATTTCTTCCCTGGACATACACCCGAATATGTCCTCGAAGTATCCCTCCAATGTTGACATAGCCTTTTAAGATATTGATTTGACCTAATAGCTTAGCTCGAAGTTGCGCCACAGCCTGTTGTATGTGAGACTGAACCATATGCGGCATCCTCTCAAGTATTTGAGCAATAATTGCTCGTGTCTATCCTAGGTCCGCCACCACTTTGGCCAGAACTCATAGGAATATATGCATACCCTTATTGCACTGGAAAAGTTGTAGTACCACCCTCGTGCTGCTCAAAAGCCTTGCCGAAATGTGAAGCGGTGGTACAATCCTCAAATGACAAGGGTTGTTGCATGGCCACTCAGGGAATATTCATCGGAACTCCAAGAATGTGTGTCCTAACACGCATATGAGGATTTTGGACATCTATAATCAAGGCAATGTTGACCATGCCTTAGGGAGCCATCTTTTTGTCAAGAAAATGCTTGGTAGGAACACTGACCCATTTTCAAGGGCACGAATCAGGCATGGGAAACACATACCAGCTCGATCAGATGAGGCATGATCCCACATATCTGTAGCAGTAGTCCATCCCACATTTATTCCATACTTGTTTATTAAACACTCTACTAGAAAGACATGTGAAGGTTGGAGCGTGTTATCATTTCCTGTGGGTCGTAGCCTGTCCCGCACCACCGAAAACCAAAATATTGCAACAAAGGTTAGAAAAATCATGGCGATAGGAACCTTGGTGCTTGTAACCCAAGGAACCTTAGCTCCACGTAAGGCAATTCTCTCCGCAATCCATTTCATAAGTGAAGCCCGCGAAGTCGGATCAGATAGTCACCCCTCATCATTGATCTTCAAATGTTTGTCCATGAATAGTCCGATTAGAAGGGTTCACAACCTACATATGAATCTATTGATGGTGCTCTTTGAAATATCTACCCTTTTACCACACACCATCACATGTGCTCGCTGGGAAATACCAGAGGCAGCTTGCTGCTTCATTTTTTTAGAAATTTTGCCCTGACTGAGTTCAATAGACTGGAAGAATAGTTAGAATAAAACTCCTCAATGATGGTGGGCCCATAGTAACTAAGTAGTTGCACCATCCAACCAAACTGACATGATTCGAACACATTTCTGATCTCTGGGATCCAATCGAGTTAAACTGTGAGGACCCGAAACTCTAAGATGACCACCTGTCGTTGGAATGGTCTATCATAGGGACCAGTCCTCACAGACTATGTTGATTGCCCTGTTCCATAGGGAACTTATACTTAAGAGTGACATCACCCGGTTTATCATAGGGAACTTATACATAAGAAGCATGTAGAAATTCAATTTAAATTAAAATTATGATGCATAAGTAGTACAGGCTCAAGGGGACCCTACACGGCCTGTGTTACGTGACATGATGCGTGATAGGGCCCATGGGGAGAAACTTAATTGCGTAGGGTGAAAGGACACACACAGAGGCCACTACATGGTCTGTGTAGAGGGACATGGTCAGTGCAATGAGCCATGAGAGGGCCCATCACCACTTCTCGTCTCAAACCCCACACAAGCACACATAAATGCAAATCTTCATCATTTAAGCATAGATCCACCAATATACTAGCACTTAGGTCACGGGTACAATAATAACTTGCACAAAGATGCCCTTAAATCACAAGACTCCATGGGTACCTCTTCAAGCATTCAATAACTCACCACCAAAAGCACACCCCACACCAAATTCATGCATTATGACTCTTTGAACAAAGAAAGAAGCAATTTTTCAACATAAATCTAAACATGCTCACTAAAAACCACACTAGAAGATGACGAAATTGAGTTCTTGATGAATAACAAAAGATGTGAAGACTTGCTTGAAAATGTAAAACCCAACACTAGCATGAAGCTATGACTTGTCACAAAGAAGATAACAATTTTTGGGCATTTTTAAAAGAATGGCCGTGAGAAAGAGAGTCGTAAGTTTATGAGAGAGAGTGGAAGAGTTGAGAATATGTTGTTGGGATAAAGGGAAGGATTTTAAATACCTTGGACAATAGTGTTTGACTGGTCAACCCTTCCACACGGCCCATGTCATGTGGCACAGTCCGTTTGGACCGTTTGTCCCACCATGCTTGAAAAAATTTAAAACATACATGGCCAAACGTATGCTCTACATCAGACGGTTGATTGCACATGTCATTAGAATCAACGCGGCCTGTGAGGACTGGTCGTATGCCAACCCTTAAAATTATGAAAGACATACTTGGCTATCATTGACCATCTCACCTCTATGGGCGGCCTCATAGTTTTTGACAAATCTCAAAGTCTGTTGGGTAATCCGTTTAACTATACTTGGAAAATTTTTGCACGAATTCACCTACGCCATTCGTGATAGCTTCTGACTGGAGATGTCATGAACTGTTGCACGTGATACAGCTTGTGTAGATGCATATGGAGTAATACTTTGCCAAATTTTAGCCACTATGACCTGAAATCATATCTTCCATTCTTTGACCATTTACTTTGAATCCATCCCCATTTTTCTGCTTCTAGCTTAATTGCACCATGGGGAAACACTTTGTTAATCTTGTATGGGCCAGACCACCTAGGCATGAGCTTTCCTGGGAAAAGTCTAAATATGGAGTTGTACAATAGTATGTTGTCAACAACACTAAAACTATGTTGAGTAATATGCTTGTCAAGTTGGTTCTTCATCCTTTCTTTGTAGAGTGCTCCACTCTCATATGCTTGGAGGCGAAACTCATCCAACTCATTGAGTTAGTGAAGTCTCAAGTTAGTGGCCTCACCCATTTCATGTTTAGATTCTTCAAAGCCCAGAGAACCTTGTGATCTAACTCCACAGGTAGATGGTAGGCTTTACCAAACACCAATTGGTAAGGGGACATGTCAATGGGGGTCTTATAATCCATCCTGTAAGCCCAAAGTGCATGTAGAGTTTCCGTGCCCAATCAGTTCTGGTTGCATTCATAGACTTGGTCAGGATTTCCTTGATCTCTTTATTTGAAACTTAAACCTGTCTACCTGTCTGCAGGTGATAGGGTGCGGCCAATATATGTTGTTGAACTCCATACTTTGCTAGCACCGCACGAAAGATCTTTTTCCAGAAATGAGAACCACCATCACTAATGATAGTTCTAGACGTCCCAAGTATGGAGAAGATATTACGCCTCAGAAACTGTACACCGTTCTTGCTTTCATTGTTCAGCAATGCAATCATCTCCAGCCACTTTGAGACAAAGTCCACTGCCACAAGGATATTCTTCGTGCCATGAGAGCTCACAAATGGGTCCATGAAGTCGATGCCCCTGACATAAAATATTTCTACTTCAAGAATTGGGGCCATGGATAGCTCTTGATGCCTAGTGATGTTGCCCTGTCGCTGACACTAATAAAACCCTAACACTAAGTCATGATCGTCTTTGTAGATGGTGGGCCAGTAGTACCCACATTGCAGAATCCTCTTCATTATCCTAGCACCACCATAATGACCCCCCACTGAGGAAGAGTGATAGGATTCTATAATACTTATCATCTTCTCTTCTGGAATGCACCACCTGATGATCCCATCAATACATGTTCGGAACAAGTATGGGTCATCTCAAAAGTACCTGCATACATCATGAAGGAAATTTTTCTCGGGTGAGAGTTAAGGCCCTCAAGCATAACCTCACTTACCAGAAAGTTAGCAAAATAAGCAAACCAAGGAATTAGGTCAAAAGAAGCTGCCAATACCTACTCATAGGGATAAGAATCATTGATGTTGAACCAATTCTTCGCTCTTGACTCATCCTCCAACCTTAACTAGTGGTTTGCTACCTGATTCTCAGATCCTTTTAGGTCTTGGACCTCAAAGTTAAACTTTTACAGCAGGAGAACCCATCTAATTAGTCACGGCTTAGCATCTTTCTTTGCCATGAGATATCTCAAGGCTGCATGGTCCATGTGCACTATAGCTTTTGTGCCCAATATGTAGGACCTGAAGTTGTCAAATGCGTATACCACAATTAGCAATTCTTACTCAATCACTGTATAATTCCTTTGAGCATCATTGAGGGTCTTGCTGGCGTAGTAAATAGGATGAAAAATCTTACTGCGTTTCATCCCAAGCACAACACCCACAACAATTTCACTAGCATCACACATGGCCTCAAAAGGGGCAGCCCAATCAGGTGCAACTATGACAGGTGCAAAAATTAACTTTTTCTTCAAAGTATCAATGGCATAACGACAGCGGTCATTGAACTTAAACTTTGCATCTTTCTCCAAGAGCTTACATAGTGGGTAAGCAAGTTTGGAGAAATCTTTAATGAACCAATCGTAAAAGCCTGCATGTTTAAGAAAACATAGGACCTCCTTCACAGATATAGGAGGTGGCAACTTCTCGCTAACCTCAATCTTTTCCTTATCCACCTCTATGCCCTTATCAGAAATCTTATGGCCAAGGACTACCCCCTCCCCTTACCATGAAATGGCATTTCTCCTTGTTTAACACCAAATTCACCTTGTCACAACGTTGTAGTGCCCTGCTAAGATTGAACAGACAATCGTCAAAGGAATCACCCACTACA
>JAPFFP010046468.1:0-33354 GCA_026153255.1 Solanum medicagineum
ATAGTTATAGGTTGGTTCTCCCGAGCCTTATCGGCAACGGGTGCCGGTCCGCCCTACGGGAGTTTGGGGCGTGACAATTGCTCACTCTCTTTATGATATGATAAGGGCCAATGTATCTTAAACTTAGTTTCCCTCTCTTCTCAAATTTCATCACACCCTTCATGGGTGACACATTTAAATACGCCCAATCATTGACTTCAAATTCGAAATTCCTTTTTCTGACATTTGTGTAGGATTTTTGTCGACTCTGTGCAGTCCTTAACCTTTCTCGAATGACCTTCACCTTCTCCATGGATTGATGGACTAGGTCTATTCCAATCAACTCTGCTTCACCCACCTTAAGCCATCCAATCGATGACCTATACCTCCTCCCATAGAGTGTCTCATATGGGGCCATCTGAATGCTCGAATGGAAATTATTGTTGTAGGCAAACTCAATTAGGGATAAATGGTCATCCCAATTACCTTTAGAGTCAATGGCGCAAGCTCTCAACATATCCTTCAGCGTCTGAATTATGCGTTCTGCCTGGCCATCCATCCGTGGGTGAAAGGTAGTGCTAAGGTGCACCGTCGTACCCAAACCCTTTTGAAAAGATCTCCAAAATTGGGCTGTAAATTGAACTCCTCTATTCAAGATGATGGACAAAGGGACTCCATGCAGTCTAATAATCTC
Source organism: Solanum medicagineum (assembly GCA_026153255.1). Classification (NCBI taxonomy): domain Eukaryota; kingdom Viridiplantae; phylum Streptophyta; class Magnoliopsida; order Solanales; family Solanaceae; genus Solanum; species Solanum medicagineum. Next base: position 674 of record JAPFFP010046468.1, read on the forward strand.
CCTTATGTATAACTGGGCATAATCCTCTGCATTGTCAGTGTCTTGATTACCAAGAAGTGAGAGGATTTTGTCATTAGATCAACTATTACCCAAATTGAATCATGCTCTCTACGAGACCTTGGTAAAATTGTCACAAAGTCCATATTAATCATCTCCCATTTCCACTGTGGGATCTCAAAATTCTAAGCCACTCTATATGGCCTTTGGTGTTCAACCTTGACTTGTTGTCAATTTGGGCACTTGGAAATGAACTTAGCGATATCTCTCTTCATTCCACTCCACCAATAGACTTCCCTCAAGTCATGGTACATCTTAGTTAACCCTGGATGGATGGAATATCTAGAACTATGGGCCTCTTCCATGATTCTCTCTCTAACACCATCAATATTGGTAACATATAATCTGCCTTGATACCTCAATACTCCATCTCCCACTTTTGCGAAAGCCATCACTTTCGCTTATGCACATCTTTCTTCAATTGTAATAAAATAGGGTCTTGATCTTGTTTCTCCTTCACCTTCACTACTACAGATGATGCCGACCCATTTTGCACAAGAAATCCTCCTTCGCCTGATTCGTCTAATTGGACTCCTAGTCGTGCCTGTCTATGAACCTCTTTGGCTAACTCTCTCTTCGCCTCTTCCACATAGGCGGTGCTTCCTATGGACAACTTGTTAAGAGCATCAACAACTACATTAGCTTTACCTGGGTGGTAGAGGATGCTCATGTCATAGTCCTTGACTAAGTCAAGTCATCTCCTTTGCCTCAAGTTAAGCTCTTTCTAGGTGAAGACATATTGCAGGCTCTTGTGGTTTGTGAATACATCAACATGTGCTCCATATAAATAGTGGCGCCATAGTTTGAGAGCAAACACCACTGCTGATAATTCTAGGTCATGACTGGAATAATTTTTCTCATGCACCTTAAGTTGTTTAGAAGCATAAGCAAGCTTTTCCCTTTTGCATCAACATACATCCCAATCCTATTCTCGAAGCATCACAGTAAATCACAAACCCATCTGTCCTATCAGGAAAGATCAAGATCGGTGCAATATTTGACCTTATCTTCAGCTCTTGGAAGCTTTTCCCACACTCATTAGACCATTGAAACTTGACCTTCTTCTGAGTCAATTTGGTCAACGGTGCGGATATGGAAGAAAATCCCTCAACAAACCTCCGGTAATAGCCAGCTAATCCCAAAAAATCCTTATCGCTGTCTATAAGGTTGGTCTTGGCCAGTTCTTAACTGCCTCAATCTTTTAAGTGGCCACTTGAATCCCATATCCAAAAATCACAGGACCTAGGAAGGCCACAGACTTGAGCCAAACCTCACAATTAGAAAACTTTGCATACAACTCATTATCTCTAAGTGTCTGCAAAGTGATTTTAAGGTGATTGACATGCTCCTCCTCATCTCTAGAATATACCAAAATATCATCAATGAACATGATCACAAACATATCAAGATATTGCCTGAGTACTTTGTTCATCAGATCCATAAAGGCTGCAGGTGTATTTGTCAACCCAAATTACATCAACGAGAACTTAAAGTGACCATATCGAGTTCAAAAAACTGTCTTTGGGATGTCACATTCTCTCACTTTCAACTGATGATAGCCTGAGCTGAGGTCTATCTTAGAGAAAACAGTGGCACCATGAAGTTGGTCGAACTAATCATCAATCCTTGGAAGAGGATACTTGTTCTTGATTGTCACCTTCTTCAAATGATGGTAATCAATACACATCCTAAGAGAACCATCCTTCTTTCGCATGAACAAGACTGGCACGCCCCATGTAGAGACAATCGACCTTATAAATCCTTTCTCTAACAAATCCCTCAACTGCTCCTTCAACTCTTTCAAATCTGTAGGGGCCATTCTATGATAGAATAGAAATAGGCTAGGTATTAGGAAGTACATCCATTTCGAAGTCAATATCCCTATCAGGAGAAACTCCGGGCAGATCCTCAGGAGAAAATTCAGGAAACACATCAGGAAACTCGCTCACAATTGGGACAGACTCAAGAGTAGGGGGCTCAACATCGTCAAACTTAACTCACATAGATGGTAGATACATCCTTTAGAAATCAATCGTCAGGCCTTGAGGTAAGAAAGAAACTACCCTTTGGCGCAACAGAATCTCCCTTCCACTCCATAACAGGCTTATTCGGCAACTGGACCATAATAATCCGAGTTCAGTAATAAACAAGGCATAGGAGGCTTGAGTCCAGTCCATACCAAGGATTATATCGAAATAAACCATCTCTACCTCAATCAAATCAACAAAAATATCCCTATAATAGATGGACACCACACAATTTCTTTGGATCCTCTATACTAGAATGAACTTACCAATAGGAGTAGAAACATAAAATGGCTCAAGCAAACACTCAGGAAAGGTCTTAAATCTGTTAGCCACATAAGGCGTCACAAAGGAACAAGTTGCGCTCGGATCAAGTAAAGCATAGAAAGGAAAGGTAAAGACTCGAAGCATACCTGTCACAACATCTGGTGCAATGTCTTGGCGCTGTCGGTTCCCCCTCACGTACAGATGGTTGTCCCACCGCTTTCCCCTAGTATAACACCTCTCCGGTTACACCTCGTTCGTGGGGCTGTGGTAGTGGCTAGGGCCTTATTGCCCCACATCAGATATTCCCTATGAAAATGCCCCACAGGCCACACTTATAGCCACTATTCCCTCCATCTCTACATTCCCCTAGATGCATCCTGCCATATTTCCCACAAGCTGGCTTCCCTTTAGAGCCAAGCTTGAGACTGTGCACCCTGTGCCCTAAATTTTGGCTGACCTTGGGACCTCTGATCATACCTCTAGCTCGGGGCTAGTGCACTGGCTAAAGATGGTGCATAGCTAGAGGACCTCTTCTGGAAATAGGACTTATCTCCCTTACTCTGCTTATTTTAACTAGGCTCATGCCATGATGATCGGGCCTTCTTACTCAGATGATCCTCTATATCCTTTTTCTTGTCCACTTCAGTTTACTGGGCATAGACCATCATTCTGGAAATGTCCATACCCAGGATCAGCAATGCTGCCTTACACTCCCTCTTCACCTATCTACCTAACCCAGACAATAATTTCCTCATCCTCACTATCATGTCCTGGACCATCTCTGGGGCATACCTAGATAACCAAATGAATTTCAAGCTGTACTATTTGATAGTCATCCCCTCTTGTTTTAAATTCACAAACTCCTCGATCTTCGCCTCTCTCAACTCTTGAGGGAAGAAGTGATCGAGGAAGGAACTCTCAAACTCATCCTAAGCAGCGGGCTTAGCATCCACACCTCGACTCTCTTCCTACTGATTGTACCAAACATTGGCCACATCCTTGAGCTGATAAGCAGCAAGCTCAACTCCCTAAATCTTAATCGCATGCATTGTCTTCAATACTTTCCACATCTCATCTTTGAAGTTTTGAGGGTCCAGTGAAGACAGGTGGGTTCATCCTTAGGAAATCTCAGTCTGGAAGCATCTGTTAGCTCATGAGAGCTAGAACTAGGAGTTTATGAGCCTTAGTTCCCACTCTGGGCAGCTACCAACTGTGTGAGCATGCTAATAGCTCCTCTAAGGTCTGCCTCTGTAGTAGGAGCAGATGGAGCGAGAGGTGTTACAGGAACACCAGCAGTTCTGGCTGGTTGACCCCAACCCTTCGTTTCCACTTGAGGAGGCACCCCTAAAGTAAGGTTCTCAACATTGCTAGCTGAGGCATTTCTATGGATTACGGTGAGTCTTGGAGGCATGATCTGCAATCGCATAATGCACGAGTTAGAAACGAATTTTATAGAGTTTTCAAATCTATCGCATGAACTCAGAATACCAAAGAAGTGTAACCATATCTAATGTCCTATAGCTTCCTGCTTATGAAGTGTGGTGCACAGAATTCACATAAACAAGACTTTAATATACATGACTTTATAGACTCCCTAGGACTCTTGAAATCTGTGCTCTGATACGAAGTTTGTCACGCCCTGGGAGGGTACCCTCGGCGTCGCTGGTACTTGAAGAACCATTGCTAATTCCCCAAGAGAACCGTTTGACCTCATTGTCACATCAACTCAACAGAGAAAGAAGAACTTAAAATATAGAGACATTACATGCAAGAAAGAAAAATAAAAATCATAACTCAACTATACCATATTTTCGAAACAAAGTAAGTTTAGATACATCATCACTTATACTCTTTACATATGGCCTATGAATCCTCTAATCAACAATCTAGATGGTGCCATAATAGGCCATAGGCACCTCAAATCAAAGGAAGTAGTACTTAAATAAAAGTAGGGAGATAGTAAGGGTTCTTCCGGAAGGCAAGGAGGGCTCACCAACTCTAGGATGCACTAATCAACACTTCAACGATGTGCTGGATGAAGTCCTCCATCCCCTATATCTGCATCATAAAATGATGCAGGACAAAATGGACGTCAGTACATTGAATATACTTATATTTAAAATTGTAACAATAAAAAAAAGTGCCTAAAAACGTGACTCAGAATGCCCAAAATTTTAATTTTCATATATCTCAAAATTCGTTTGTTATTTTGAAAATCCAACTTCATTTCTTGTTCAGGGGGTCCAAATTAGAGGGGGAAGGGTCTAACCCCGATTTTAGAGCAATCAAATCACAATTTCAAATTTCCAAAATTTTAATTTCGAAAGACGGTCAACGACAGCACCGCGACACGCAGCTGTCGCGGACATGTGTTTATTTGGACTCCACGATAGGTCCGCATTGTGGATCTATATATTTTGGTGCTAGTGATTTCTATCTCGTTCCAAGGCTTTGGGGTTTTTGGCTGAAGTGTTCCCAACTATGTTTTGACCTATACTTATCCTTATCTCATCCTTATGTCATCCTAAACATTTCCCAATACTCCCCAAAACACTTAGCCACATTTTTACTCCAAAATTCAAGTCCCAAACCCTCATCCCAAGCTAAGGGTCTCCTTCAAGTTTCTTCTTCAAACTTCAAGTCTCCATCTCCAATCTTCACCAAGTTCATCTCTAAGCCAATGTATGTGGGTTTCTTTTATAGGTTTCTTTCACCCATAATACCCAAGCCTCCTTTTTACTCAAATTTCATGATTTAAAGTTTATTTACAAATGAGTCTTGACCATTATGAAATTCACTGCACCCTATGTTAAAGCTATGTAAAGTTGTGACTGTTTTACTAAATTTTGAGCTATAAATTGTGGGTCTATTGTAAGATTCAATGAGGGGTTTTGATGTAGGTTGCTTAAGAGTGTTACAAGGTGTTGACTGATGGTTTTACTATGGATTTTCTTGCATGATTTCACCTCTAAATTGCATGGTTTTATACTACCATTACACACCCTCTAAGTGTTTGATAAAATGTCTGGATATGGTTTCTTGAGGAGTTGAAGGTCTAAAGCATGAGATATGACATGAATAGCTATATGATGATGAAATGAGCTTATGTATATGATATACTCTATATAAAGTGTTGCATTAGACGATACCCGATCCGGGGGGACAAGAGCCCGGATAACTATGTTGGGGGTTTATATTCATCAACCATGTGAGGGGTTTATACTTTGTCACTATGTTGGTAAGGTGTGATTACCATCAACCATGTGAAGGGTTTATATGACACAACCACTAAGGGGTTTATACCTTGGATAGCTAGCTTGGTCTCTTCTACACACTTGATATCCTATATGAACATGAGCTACTCAAGCATGTTTTACTTAAGCATGGAACATACATGTCATATTGTGTATTATGCCTATTGCTTAGTATTATGCATTTTGATTATGATGCCTATCTATTGTTGCATGGAATCCTACATACTTAGTACATTCAAATGTACTAACGCATACTCTATGACTACATGATGTCACCATGTAGGAACCAGTGCCCAAGTTGATCATCCTCCTCCACATGGCTAGTTCGATGCTATTCAAGGTAGTTGGTGAGTCCTCCACTTTGGGGACCTAGTCTATGCTTCTTCTATTATGTATTGAGAGATTCATCTTTGTGGTTTGTTTTGACTATGAGGGTGAGCCTATTTACTTTGTCTTGGCCCCCGCTCTTTTCTATGTATTAGAGGTGTTTGTTGGACATGTTAAGTATCGATGATATAAGTTCAACTCTTGTCTTTTGACCATGATATTGTGCAAGCTTTTCACTTAGTCCCGTTTTCCCTATTCTATTATCTTTGATGCTTTATTTATTACTTTCGTGACCAAGGATGTGTAATGATGGTTTATGAGGCTTCCTTGGAGTCCCTTCGTGTTTCCCTTGTGCCATGTCACATCTAGGCCTTAGGTTTGGGTTGTGACAAACTTGGTATTAGAGCACTAGGTTGATAAATCCTCAGATTCCAACACTCCACGTCGATTAGAGTCCTATTTATGGTTGTGAAGCGCACCATGACTATGAATAGGAGGTTATGAGGCGTTTTAGGAAATGTTTTCCTTCTTCATGTTCTAAGTCGTTCTATAGATTTGTGGTAAGTTTTCCTCCCTAAAGATTGTTCTATGCTAAATCATGCCAAACACTAGAGGAAGATGGACCCAAACTCTCGAGAAGCAACCTACCAATAGTAAGCTCCGGGATGCTCTCACTATGCTTGCCCAAGTGGTGGCCAACCAAGTCAATCAAGGGGACTAAGTCCCTCATGCTACTACCACGGGAGTAAGGGTAAGAGACTTTATGAGGATGAATCCTCCGATTTTCCATGGGTCAAAGGTGGATGAAGATCCACAAGAGTTCATTCATGAGGTCCACAAAATCTTGAATATCATGGGTGTTGGGATGAATGAAAAGGCGGACCTGGCGGCGTACCAACTCAAAGGGGTAGCCCAAATTTGGTATTAGCAATGGAGGGGTGAGAAGTGGTTGGTAATGTGGTGCTTTGAGAGGAGTCCAAATTGGCCTTCCTTAATCGGGTTTTCGCTCTTGAGCTTAGGGAAGCGAAGTTGGTAGAGTTTATGAACTTGAAACAAGGTGCTATGAGTGTGAGGGAGTAAGCCCTCAAATTTAATCAACTTTCAAAGTATGCTCCCCATTTGGTGGCTGATTCTAGATCTAGGATGAATAAGTTCATGATGGAGGTCTCCGACTTAGTAAGTGAAGAGTTCCGGTCCGCCATGCTAATTAGTGACATGGACTTGTCTTGGTTGATGACCTATGCTGAGCCAATGGAGGAGGAGAAATTGAGGAAGAGAAGGGGTCATGAGGCCAATAGAACCCGATTTGAGTGTAAATTCCAAAAGGGTGCTAAATTTCGTCAAGGCCAAGGGACTCCTCATGCTACTAATAGGGGGTTTGCCAATGACTTCCCTAGGACTCAAGGTGTTGGTGGGATGGCTCCTATTGATGTGTGCCCTAAATTTGGAAGGAGCCATGGAGGCCCATGTCTGAAGGATTTTACTGCATGCAATGAATATGGAGAGCATGGTCACAAGAAGATAGATTATCCAAGAAACCATGGCAAGGTCCGGGGTGCTAATGCGGTCCCATTGGGGAGAGGTGGTCCTCAAGGTGTTGCCCCAAGGTACAATCGATTTTATGCTCTACATGGAAGGCAATGGGTTGGTGAGGTCCTTCATATTGTTATCGATATGTTGAAAATCTTTGACTTTGATGTGTTTGGTTTGATTGATCCGGGTGCCACTCTTTCCTTTGTTATCACTCTTGTTTCTAAAAAGCTTCATTTGTCCTCGAGTTTTTGCATGAGTCATATGAGGTGTCTACTCCTATTGGTGTCTCTATTGTTGCTAGGAAGGTTTATAAGAATTGTCCTATTTGTATTTTGCATAAGTTGTTACCTTGTGATCTTGTTGAATTAGACATGGTGGAATTTGATGTCATTCTTGGGATGGATTGGTTGCATGCCTACTATGCTTCTATTGATTATAGAACCCGTAGGTTCAAGTTTCAATTTCCTAATGAACCCGTCCTTGAGTGGGAAAGTCAAGATGTTGTGGTCAAGGGTAGATTCATTTCATGCATTAAAGCCCATAAGTTGATTTCTAGGGGGTGTTTGAATCATCTTGTGAGGGTTAAAGATGTGGAGTCTGAAGTTTCTTGATGTATTCCCAAATGACCTTCCCGGTGTCCCTCCCAAGAGGGACATAGACTTTGGCATAAATCTCCTTCCCGACACTTAACCTATCTCTGTTCCCCTTTACCGAATGGCCCCGACGGAGTTGAAGGAGCAATTGAAAGATTTGTTGGATAAGGGATTTATTAGACCTAGCCAATCACCTTGGGGTGCTCTGGTGTTGTTTGTGAAAAAGAAGGATGGGTCACTTAGAATGTGCATTGATTACTGTCAACTCAATAGGGTCACTATAAAGAATAGGTATCCTCTTCCTAGAATTGATGACTTGTTTGACCAATTGCAAGGGGCTAGCTTCTTCTCTAAGATTGATCTTCGGTCCGGGTATCATCAAGTGAGGGTGAGGGAGTGTGATATTCCAAAGACGACCTTCAGGACTAGAGGTGGGCATTATGAGTTTGTTGTGATGTCGTTTGGGTTGACTAATGCACCAACCATCTTCATGGACCTACTGAATAGGGTATTGAAACCTCACCTTGATTCCATTGTTGTGGTCTTCATTGATGATATTTTGATCTACTCACATAGTAGGGAGGAGCATATGGGTTATTTAAGGGTTGTGTTGCAAAGGTTGAGGGAGGAGAGATTGTATGCTAAATATGGAAAGTGTGAATTTTTGTTGAAGGAGGTGGCATTCTTGGGTCATGTGGTGTCGGGGGATGGTATAAAAAATGGATACTAAGAAAATCGATGTAATTAGGAATTGGCCTAGACCATTGACCCATCGGATATTAGGAGCTTCTTGGGCCTTGTGGGTTACTATAAAATATTTGTGAATGGTTTCTCCTCCGTTGCTTCCCTTAAGACAAAATTGACTTAAAAGAAGGTTAAGTTTGTGTGGATCGATGAATTTGAGAGAAGCTTTCAAACATTAAAGGATAGGCTTGTGTCCGCTCCTATATTGTCACTACCTGATGGGCTTGAGGGTTTTGTTGTTTATTTCTATGTATCTAGAGTTGGTTTGGGTTGTGTGCTTATGCAAAATGGTAAGGTCATAGCTTATGCTTCTAGACAACTCAAAGTGCATGAAAAGAACTACCCTATCCATGATCTAGAGTTAGCAGTTGTGTTTGCATTAAAGATTTGGCATCATTATTTGTATGGGGTACATGTTGATGTATTCACTGATCATAAGATCCTCTAATATATCTTCACTCAAAAAGATCTCAACTTGAGACAAAGAAGGTGGCTAGAACTTCTTAAAAACTATGACACGAGTGTGCATTACCATCCGGGTAAGGCAAATGTTGTATATCCCTTGTGTTGATGGTTTGAGGGAGAAAATTCTTGATGAGGTCTATAATTCCTCTTATTCTATCCACCTCGGTTCCATCAAAATGTATAGAGACTTGAGAGATGCGTATTGGTGGGGAGGCATGAAGAGGGACATTGACAAGTTCATTTCTGGATGCCATAGTTGTTAACAAGTCAAATTCGAACACCAAAGGCCGAGTGGCCTAACTCAAGAGATAGAGATTACCACTTTGAAGTGGGAGGTGATTAATATGGATTTTGAGGTTGGGTTGCCAAAGATTAGAAAAGGTTTTGATTCTATTTGGGTTATGGTTGATAAGATGACGAAATCGGCTCAATTTCTATCTGTTAAGACTACATATGGGGCTGAAGAGTATGCAAAGTTGTACATCTATGAGTTAGTGAGGTTGCATGGGGTTCCCTTGTCCATCACATCGGATCGTGGTTCACAATTCACTTTACACTTTTGTAGGTCTTTTCAAAGGGGTCTTGGTACCAAAGTTCACCTTAGTACAACCTTTCACCCTCAAACGGATGGCCAAGTCGAAAGAACCATTCAAACACTTTATGATGTGCTTAGGGCTTGTGTATTGGAGCTTAAAGATAGTTTGTATGATCACTCTCCATTGATTGAGTTTTCCTACAACAATAGCTGTCACTTTAGCATTGGCATGGCTCCATTTGAGGCTCTTTATGGAGACGTTATAAATCACTGGTAGGTTAGTTTGAGGTTGGAGAGGTGCTTTATCGGGGCTGAATCTGGTTATGGAGGCTCTTGAGAGGGTTAAGATGATTAGGGAGTGGTTGAGGGCAGGCCAAAGTCGTCAAAAATTTTATGCCGATGTAAGACGGAAAGACGTAGAATTCCAAGTGGGTCACTGGGTATATTTGAAGATTTCTCCAATGAAAGGTGTGGTCTATTTTTGTAGAAAAGGGAAGTTGAGTCGAAGGTATGTTGGTCATTATGAGGTGATAAAGAGGATTGGCAAGGTAGCTTATGAGTTGAAGTTGCCTAGTGAAATGAGTTTGGTTCACCCGGTGTTCCAGGTCTCTATGTTGAGGAAATATGTTGGTGATCCTAATGCCATTATGCTTCTTGATGTTGTGGGTATTGTTAAGGATAACTTGACTTATGAGGATGTTCCGGTTCAGATCTTGGATAGGCAAGTAAAGAGATTGCGGAACAAGGATGTAGTATCCGTTAAAGTCCTTTGGAGGAACCAACAAGTTGAATGTGCTATATAGGAGGCCGAAGTGGACATGCGAAAGTGGTGTCCTTATATTTTCCATCCACTCAAGCCTAATGTACTAATACTAAGTCCCCGATGTAATTTCAGGTCTCATATTTCAGCCCCTAAGTCATTCATATGCATTCATGTTTAAGTTGGCAAATGTAAGATGATTGTACACTTATGTTGAGAATTTGAAAATGGTGTGATACATGTTATGTTGCATTCTTGTTGGGGCTAATTTGTTGATGATCACTTTTGTCTTGTACATCTCTTGTACATTCAGGGATGAATGTTCCCAAGGGGGAGATATTGTAAAAACCCCAAAAAACAAGTGCCCAAAAACATGCCTCGCAATGCCCGGAATATTAATTTTCATATATCTCAAAATCAGTTTGTTATTTCGAAAATCCAACTTTATATTCTTGTTCAGGGGTTCCAAATTAGGGGGAGAATGGTCTAACCCCGATTTTAGAGCAATTGAATCACAATATCAAATTTTCAAAATTTCAATTTCCAGAGACAGTCCACGACAGCAGCGCGATGTGCAACTGTCATGGACATGTGTTAATTTGGCCCTGCGACAGGTCTACATCGCGGACCTGTGTATTTTGCTGCCAGTGATTTCTATCTTGATCCAAGACTTTGGGGTCTTAGGCCTAAGTGTTCCCAACCATGCTTTTTACCTATACTTAGCCTTACTTCACGCTCGTATCATCCTAAACATTTCCCAATACTCTCTAAAACACTTAGCCACATTTTCACTCTAAAATTCAAGTCCCAAACCCTTATCCTAAGTAAGGTTCTCCTTTAGGGTTCTTCTTCAAACTTCAAGTCTCTATCTCCATCTTCACCAAGTTCATCTCTAAGCCAAGGTATGTGAGTTTCTTTCATGGGTTCCTTTCACCCATGATACCCAAGCCTCTGCTTTACTCAAATTGCATGATTTAAAGTTAATTTACAAATGGGTGTTGATCATTATGAAATTCACTGCACCCTATGTTAAGGCTATGTAAAATTGTGACTGTTTTTCTAAATGTTGAGCTATAAACTGTGGGTCTATTGTAAGATTTGATAAGGGGTTTTGTTGTATGTTGCTTGAGGGTGTTGCAAGGTGTTGACTGATATTTTTACAATGAATTTTGTTGCATGATTTCACCTCTAAATTGCATGGTTTTATACTACCATTACATACCCTCTAAGTGTTTGATAAAATGTCTGGATGTGGTTTCTTGAGGAGTTGAAGGTCGAAAGCATGGGATATGATATGAATAGCTATATGATGATGAAATGAGCTTATATATATATATGATATACTCTATATAAAGTGTTGCATTAGACGATACCCAATCCGGGGGGGGGGGGGGACAAGAGCCCGGATAACCATGTTGGGGGTTTATACTCATCAACCATGCAAGGGGTTTATACTTCATCACTTTGTTGGTAAGGTGTGATTACCATCAACCATGTGAGGGGTTTATAATAGACAACCACCAAGGGGTTTATACATTAAATTGCTATCTTGGTCTCCTCTACATATATGATATCCTATATGAGCATGAGCTACTGAATTATGTTTTACTTAAGCATTGATCATACGTGTCATATTGTATATTATGCCTATTGCTTAATATTATGCATTTTGATTATGATGCCTATCTATTGTTGCATTACATCCTACATACTTAGTACATTCAAATGTACTAACACATATTCTATGCCTACATGATGTCACACATATAGGAACCGGTGCCCAAGTTGATCATCCTCCTCCACGTGGCTAGTTTGGTGCTATTCAAGCTATTTGGTGAGTGCTCTACTTGGGGAACTAGTCTATGCTTCTTCTATTATGTATTGAGATATTCCTCTTCGTGGTTTATTTTTGACTATGAGGGTGAGCCCGGTTACTTTGTCTTGGCCCCCGCTTTTATCTATGTATTAGAGGTGTTTGTTGGACATGTTAAATATCAATGATATGAGTTCAACTCTTGTCTTTTCACCATGATATTGTGAAAGCCTTTCCCTTAGACAGATTTTCCCCATTCTATTATCTTTGATGTTTGATTTATTGCTTATGCGACCAAGGATGCATATGATGCTATATAAGGCTTGCTTGGGGTCCCTCGGGGTTTCTCTTGTGCCATGTCACATCTATGTCCTAGGTTTAGGTCGTAACAAAAATAGCTCAAGAAAGTAAAGCTCAACTCACTTCTCTCGACTCAAGATGCAAGTTTAAGGTAAAAGATACTTTTATAGTAAATTCTATATGAATAGACTCATTTTAAAATATCATGCTCAGTCAGTGTTGCTTGGGAGTTTCTCTTAACCAACAACCACATCCCATCACCTTTAATTTGGTGATGCACAATAAAGGGGATGTCGTTGCCGCATCCGTCATTAACTTTCCATGGAAAAGGGCGATCAACTCTCTTATGTATCCATAGTAGATGTCCACTTGCAGGACAAGATTCACCAGAACTAGCTGCAACGACTATCCTACACTGGCAATATAGTTCTGTGGGTTAAAGTAGATATTTACTTGCTTCTCTCTTGGTGCTTAATAGTACTCCCAAGACTAAAAATGGTCAACTCATCAATCAACTCAATCCTCAATACTCAATCATTCAACTCAAACCTCAATGCTCAGCTCAACTCAGTTTCTCATCAGCTCAACTAATCAATGCAAACAAGCAAACTCGACTCAAACCCAAACGATCATTTAGATTCACTCAATGTGGATCATTATAATATTACAAGTATGATAATCATTTTTAGTAATGTATATGACTCAATGCAACATGCTTTTCACACTCAATCATGCTCACTTTACTTAACTTATAATGCTCAGTTTACATCAACTCAAATACTCACATTTTTCAACTCAAATACTCACATGATGTACATAGAATTTTTATATCATCATACAAGTTAGGGTTCATGCTATCAAATATGAAATATATATGTAATTTTCTTATCAATACTCATGCAATATATCAATTATCTCACATAGAATAATAAGACCTCACGATGGATACAAAGATTTAGTATTAGTATAGTAGAATTTCTCAAATCTCAACTCTTTTCCAAATCTTGACTTAGGATGATGAAAGAGACATGTGAAAAGAGGAATTTCACACTTTAGTAGGCCTTACATACCTGAGAATAGGAGGAACAATTAGTCTTCAATCAATCCTTGCAGTTGAATTGAAAATCCTAGCTCCTCTTCTTCTCCTCTAGTGCTCCCAATAATGCTCAAGTATGAAGAGTGAGGAATAATGGCTTAAGGTTTTGTTTTAAGGCCTTATTCATGCCTAAAACGATAGGGATTTATTTAAATAGGAAATAGAATAGACAAAAATACCACTCAGTAAAGATGTAATCTGGGTAAACAAGACGATGTCTATGAGTCGTAGATGATTCTACGAGTCATAGAAGGTGCTCCTAATAAACTAGGTATCGAAACTGGAAATTAGTACGAAACCTCATCCTACGGTCGTAAAAGATTTTACTGGTCGTAAACTCCTCATGTAAACTGAAGGGTCCTGAAACATGAGTTGAATTTACTAAGAAACCCGTTTTACGAGTCGTAAACCTCTCTACGAGTCGTAATGGGTCTCGTATACCTTTTTCTGCAGCTTTTTCTCAGTCTTTTCTCAGCATCTCCTGCACTTTTACATCCAAACCAGATAGAAATGATTAGGGGTTGTTACAATACCCTCAATAAAATTAGTGCACAAAACTGATATTTTATTAAGTAAATACATGTGGATCAATAAATGATAGCATAATGTCAATAGACAAGGTCACAAACACATTGACCATCACCAAGACAGTCTAGAATTGAAAATGTTACTCAATTGTCCTCACAAACAAAAAAATTCCTTTTCACACACTTTGATTTTTTCTTTCAATGCCTGCAACTAAGTAATTACTCATCCCCATAAAAACATTCAAACACTGCGTATAATACCATAAGCTTGCCCTTATATTTTATACAGTGGCTCCCAAATAGTTGAATTTGGATCACTAAAGAACTTTGTAGGCTTGTAACGTAGGTTCGGGGATAGAAGTGGAATATTTTGGACTTATTCTCTCCTTGATAATGCATTACTCGGACTTATCCTACCTAACCTTGTTAATTATGACTTATTCTTCCCTTTTTCTTTGTTACCTCAAAACTTTGGGTGTGGTATTATGCTGTTGAAACTGACTATTTCTCTTTTACTCTCATTTCTTTTTTTCTTTTCGACACCTGGCTCACACCCTATTTATGTTTCCCTTTCTAGTGCACTACTTTATATCCCATATCCTATTTTTTTATTTTTATTTAAAGTATTTATCCTCAACTTAGACTTTTTCCTGAGTTAAAGTGCACATTATCCTACGATAAACTAGAGCCACCTCTGACAACCATTCTCAAAATAGGCATTTTGCCTAAGTCAAGATACATGATGTCCAAGAAGGGACCAGGATCAAAGTAAAGATTAACATAGATCGTGGGGAAGGTGACTTGAGTAATTACAAAGAAAGGGTACATGTAAATCAAACATTTAGATCAAGGGATTAAACATTGCATTTGGTTGGTCATTTAGGCTAAGTGGACTAAATTGAAACATGACCTATGATTCTTTCCTAACCTACTATCCTAAAGTCTCTACATAAACTAACATGACAAGTTCTGGATTGATACGCAGCATATGAATAACACAATCAACTTATACTCACATGACACTGAGTTATACTATCAATCTTGGTATCTGGTTCATGCCTTTTAGCTTAAGTTAGCTTTATCCTATCAATATCAGTAATGTCATTAAGATTTCCATTAAGATTACTGATCATGCCCAAATTACACCTTCCAATTAAGGTATAAGTGGTCGCTATTCAAATATAATCCCATGAGAAATACGCTATAGACTTGGAATAATTAAAGTAACCTCAAGAAATTAATCAACTTATTTCCAAGCGGGGGGATTTATTTTGTAAAAAGTAATAAGTAAAACCTATACTAAGAACAATTAGGATGAAAGTATTATGAATTAAGGGAGAGAAGATAACTAGGGTATTGTGTTCCCCATGAATTCCTAATGCAGTATAACCTCATAATTGTAACTGTTTCTAGAGTGTAGTATGCATAACTGGTAAGTTATGTTTACCTAAGTCCTTGGTTCGACAAATAGGCAAATTTTACCACGTAACTTGGTTTGTCTATGGGCGTCGCATTACTAACCCTTACCTTGGTCCCAGTACAACCATCCTTTGGTCCATTCAGGTTGATTAGATAAGCGTAATCACATCGAATCATGTTATTTATCCTTTATCCCATTCATTACCCCCTTGGTTTGGCAAGTAAGAATAATACTAGTTCTAACATTGGCCACCGTTAAAAAATAGTCAAATGAAGAGATACATAATAACACTTTTCAAGAATTACAAATTATTCAATTTTTACTTTGTTATTTCTTTATGGTTCCCATGATACTAGTTGTGGATTTAGCTACTCATGTTCATTGTAGGTATTTGCATAGTTAAAATATTTACAATGAAGAATTGAAGAATTGAAAATCCAAAATCGTCATGTAAATAGTAATAAGAATATCTGACAGTAATACAATATGTTTCTCAAATTCTCTAAGAACAACTCAAACTCAAAGCAACACTCTTTTCTTTGATAGTCTCCTTGTCCAAAACTAAATAAAAACCCTATTTATCGACATAAAAAGCCAAATCCTAAATAGACAATAAAAACTACATTCAAGCCCAACCACAAGCCAATATATGACCCGTGAACTAATCTATAGCTCATGTTTTGGGTGCCATAGACTGCCTTCCTAAAAACTGGGTATCATGCATGAGACTTCATCCATGGATCGTTGTTTGGACTATGGTTCATGGTCTTCTTCGTCCTGTTGATCTCCTGAAACTCTGTATTTTGCTTCACGGACAAGACCATGGGTCGTGGAATGAACCACGACCCATATTGTTAATCATCACCTCAACTTTAGAAAATCATCTAAACTCTATAATCAAACTACGAACATCCACCAACAGCTCGTGGATCAATCCACGGCTCATAGATGGCCTCGTACAAAGCAAAACCTGCAGAACTTTGGCAATTCTCCCAAAAACGTCCCGAACCCTGTAATCCTGTAAAAAAAACACAAGCACACACCAAATATACAAAAAATCACTAGAGAACACATAAAATTCTAAGTTTAAAATGTGAAAAGTGCCATATTTTGGCGGCACATCAATTACTATCTAAACTATCGTATAACATATCAAAGCAAAATAGAGAGATATAATTGTTCAATCCAAATAAATAAATGCCATAGATTTAAGTATAATATGCTACTATTACTACTTAAGCATCCTAAAAATTCTTGTTTAATAGAAAATAGGTCCTCAGAGAAAGAACACAGGCAAGAAAATCCCGTGAACTAAATAATAAAGTAGCTTTTGTCCTTGGTTGCTCAGACGTCATCAAGGCCCATAACTACCCCCACCTTATCAAAGAAACTATGCATTATCCTTAATGCACTATATCAAGTACAACTTAGAGATAGAGACGAAATCAAACCTATGGCTACCGAGTGCCGACATCCATCTGTGTAGGCCTACCCGGTGTATCTTAGGTAGCCTCCTCTGGCGTAGCAGCTGAAGATGAGGGTCTAATATCTCTCACCCACTGTATCCCCACTCTTGTCTCAACTGGTCGTCAATCAATGATGCTCATATGGAAGTTACTAGCTCACAGTGCTCTTTTTTATGATCCTTTCTCGTTGATGTCTCTGAAATCTCATTGCCAAATCGTGGCCTCTTCTAAAAGACTAGTGCAGGAGTGTCATTGGCAAAGTATGGGAAGGGAAAGTGGTGTTGGTGTTGGTGTTAGTGCTAGTGTAGATGCCATGCTCATATGAAATGCAGGATCTTCTCACGAATCAATGTCAAATCTTGAGTTTGCATTGTCCTAAAGCGCTCATCTACTCTCAATTTTGAAGGCATCTAGCCTCCCATAAATGCATGTATCTCATTGATTCGTATGCAGCTTGATAGCTCTTGGTTGTTCACTCTTTGGACTCATATATGGCCTCGCTAACCCAAGGTGAGCTACTACAACAACTGAGCCAACTAGGACTTCGTTTGTGTCAAGCATTGTACTAGAGTTTGTAAAGACTCAAAGGATATGTAAACCATACCTGCAGGCTATGGACAGGCAGGTACAACCATTAATATTGTGGTGGATATGAGGCCCATCTCAGTTGTCTCTATAGTAGCTGGGTCCCTCTTAGTATCAACGGCCTCTATCTCCTCTAGAACTCTTGGCCTCATAAACATCACTAGAAGTGTCACGACCCAAACCTAGGGGCCTAGATGTAAGACAGCGAATGGAGAACCCGAAGGGACCCCAAACAAGCTTCTTAATATAACATTACACATCCTTGGGCGCGGAAGCAATAAACAACAATAAGAGATATTAAATAGTGATAAATGGGGCTAAGGGACAACTTTAATACCATAGAACATAGAAGCCAAGATCATAGCATTGATACATCATAAGGTTACAACAACACCTCTAATACATAGATAGGAGCGAGGGCCAAGACAATCTCCAGGTTCACACTCATAGTCATGAGTTTCAGACATAAAAAAAGACAATACATAGCATAGATCAAGAGAAGTATGTCCTCAGAGTTGAGGACTCACCAAGCTTGCTTTGAAAGTCGTACTAGCCACATTAAAGAGGAAGACGATCAAGTGGGACTCCGATTCCTACATGGTAACATCATGTAGGCATAGAAAATGCGTTAGTACGTTTGAATGTACTAAGTATGTAGGATGCAATGCATCAAAAGATAGGAAATATAGGCAAAATGCAATATCATAAGCAATGGATAGCATAATAACAATATGACATGTATAAATGATGCTTGAAGTAAAACATGTTTATGTAGAACATATTACACGTGTAGTAAGACCTCTTGATGGACATCATACCCTCCATCATAGTGGTCGAGGTATCAACCCCTTAACTGGTTGATGAACATCACACCCTCCATCATAGTGGTCAAGGTATCAACCCCTTAACATGGTTGATGGACATCACACCCTCCATCATAGTGGTCAAGGTATCATCCCCTTAACTGGTTGGTGGTTTTCTCACCCTACCATGCATGGTGATTGAGGTATCAACCCCTCAATTGGTTGATGGTTGTCTCACCCTACCATCCATGGTGATTGAGGCATCACCTCCTCATTTAGGCATTGTCAACTTACAATACGATAAGTACTTTTCATGGAAACAACTCATAGAACATTATTTCATCATTGTAGTGTCACTTGACTCATAAGACATGCGTTAGACCCTCAATGACTCAAGAATCCATAACCATACATTTTATCAAACACTTGGCGGGTGTGTTATGCTTGTATAAAACCATGCAATTCAAGAGTGAAATCATGTGAGAAATTCTAATGTAAATCAACCCACCAATACTTGGTGAAACCGTAACGTGAAATACGTTGAAACCCCCCAACAAATATCAAGAGAGATCATAGTTCTATAGCTGAAAACATGCATAATCATAATAGGCAAATCATTTCATGGTATAGACTTAAAATGACTAAACATGTGTTTTCAATCACACTTTCATGAAACCCCAATATTGTGTATAATGATAATCACTAATGAATAATACCCATAAGCAACCCAACTTGAAAACATGTAATTTTCATAGAAATGGAAAGTTAGACACCATGGGTGAAAGGACCCAATGATTGAAACCCACATACCTTAGACCTTAAGTTTCTTGAAATTGAGTTGGGAAAGAATGGAAGCTTGGAATAAAGTACTGAAATCCAAACTTATTCTTGAGTTTCCTGGAATTTGTGGGGTCTTGGTGAAGGCTCCTAAGAGAATTTGAGAGTGTATTTAAGTTAAGAATAATGAGTTTGATCCTTTGTAATAGGCTTTAAGTCTTTTGGGGAGGTTAAGATAGCATTGGAAGTCCAAAAAGGTCATTCGAATAAATAAAATTTATGAAAATGCCATTAATGAACGGATGGAAAAATTGGCAAAGTGATGCCCCACTAAAGGCCTCATGGGTCATGTGGCACTCCACAGGTCGTGTGGAGTGCACGTGAGATGAGACTTTGTCAAAAATTGGAAGTTAGAACACATAGAAAAATTCACGTCTCGTCACCTAAACGGGGACCTCCATGGGCCGTGTGAAGCTACACGATCCGTGTAGAGGTCCGTGGAACCACACTTGGTGAAAGAAAATGTTGCCTGACCCCCACGCCAAGGGCCATGACTAGTGAGACATGCCACAACCCATGTGGATGGTCGTGGCGTAACACTTGGCCAAAAACTCCTTCACGTTCACTAAGCTTCACTTGCACACACCCCACAACTAGCCATACGGTCAGTGGCAAGCCACACAGCCTATGCCACTGGCTGTGTCACATGCCTTAGACCAAAAATGGTATTTTCCAGCTCAAGGCAGACCAGAAGGCCCATAAAAAGCCCCACTGCCCGTCAAAATTCCCACTGCCTGTCAAGGTGCCCGTATGGTTTCACTGCACGGGAGGGTCTCTCGAAAACCTTCATAACTCCTTCATCCGAACTCGAAATGAGGTGAAACCAAGTGCATTGGAAATCTAACTCAAAGGGCTTTCATTTGAAATGTCGTGGGTCATCCAGTTCTAAGTGTGCTAGAAGTTACACTCATTTGAATTTGACCCTTGTATAAGCCAACGCCCAAAACTCAACTCATAGGGAAGTCTTCAACTCGTCTACGTACTAGATGTCTCCCACGACCCTAATACACTCCTAACCTGAACAAATGAGGCTAGCAACATGTATATAGAAGAGCATGGAGCTACGGAGTGTCACAATATTTCTCCCTTGGGAACATTCGTCTCCGAATGTCAAAGAAACATACACAAGAAACGTTATCATGAAGATTTTGGCCCAACATGGATGCGACAAATGCACATAAACATTATTTTGAAAAAGTCTCAACATGAACATCAAAAATCACCATAATCATGCCAACATAAAGATGAATACATGCAAATGACATAAGGGCTGAAACTTAAGACATGAAATCATATAGTGGACTTAATTTAATACATTAGGCTTGAGTAGAGTTGAAGTGGTAGGGATATCACTTTTGTATGTTCGCCTAGCCATCCCATGTAGCACTTTCAACTTGACAATTCTTCTAAAGGACCTTGACGAGCATTACATCCTTATTAAGAAGCCTTCCCACCTATCCATCCAATATCTCCACCGGGACCTTCCCCTAAGCCAACTCATCCTCCACAATACCCATGACCTCAAAGAGTTCTATAGCACTTGAGTCACCAACACATCTCCTCAACCTTCTATAGGCAACTCCAACTCGTAGGCCGCCTTACCAATTATCCTCAACTCCCTATAAGGACCCTCACACCTTGGTCTCAAAGTCAACCTTATATACACATAGCCCACCTTGGTACCTGAAGCCACTATCTCCCCCTCGGGAGTAAACCCCCATTCTCAACTTCACCCAACCTCGTCAACCAGTGTACTTCCTTAACTACCCTTTATACTCAAGGTACACACTTATCATAACTACAAATAACCTCTCATCCCTCAAGCCTTCCAACATTACCCTTGAATGACTCACAAGCCCTTCTTCATTCTAGAAATAAATCAATATACAAACAACCGACTACCCCAGTATATTGAGGTAGGGTTTAAAGACCCTATTCATGAGATCCACAAATGTAGCCAAGGCATAGGTCAAGCAAAGTACATTACCACCAATTCAAAATATCAGAATGGACACCAAGAAACTCATTAACTACCGAAATCAACTCAATAGGAAGAGTTTTAGCCTCAACATCCCCAACCCTTACAAGATGATAAATGCAACCCTCAAAGATCAATTTAGCCTAAGACAAGAAATGAATCTACCTGTACTTACCACTTTACAACATTCCTCCTCAAGTTCGGACTCCTTAGGAAATTGAAAATTAACCCTAGGGGTTCTATAACCAATGGAAGCTTGATATGCATGTAACCTAACCACCTTAAGGACAACCTCAAATCTACCATTCCAAGTTCAACAATATCACAAAACAACGCTTTATGCAATAATGGCACGGGGCAATCCTCCTATAGACTTTCTAGCCAACATAGACTCATTAATATGGGGGGGGGGGGGGTAGACATCAAAGACTCACAAAACTATTCTGGACATACACATGAAACTTTTTAGCACAAAGGAATAATGAAAGAAATAGTGACTCCCAGAACTATCGAAGCATGCATATCAAATAAAAAAACCTTTAACATACCAGTAGCATCATCGGGCACCTCATTCCCTCCTCCTTTGAAGATCATAGAACTGATTACGTCTTGGAGCACCCCCATGATCAACCTCACCACATTTACCATTGTTGCATTTACAGGGAAAATCTATTATCTTGTGACCCATTTCCCCACAACCATAACAAGCATTAGTATCCTTTAAGCATAGGCCATCATGGCGTCTACCACATCTTGGACACTTAGCATAAGGCACCACACCGCCACCACCTTTGGGACTTTGGAACTTTCCTTCAAAACGGGCCCTCTTGGCCTCCTTACCCCTTCTCTTTCTCATCTTTTCCCACTCCAATTGCTTGGCATAAGTCATGAGACGAAATAAGTCCATGTCACCTATCAACATAGCAACACAAAATTCTTTATTCACCAAATTAGATACACCCATCAACGAGCACCAGTTCTCACTCTAGCTAAAGTACCTTAGATCAGGTACTTTCAGTAGAACATAGGTGTCAAAACTCTGCAAGAATGGCAGAATCACCGCTAAAGGATCTTTCTCAGCCACCGGATCTAAACCACGAAGTGCCTAAGAATGTGGATAACAACAAACAACAAACTACTACATCTACTTTATCGTACAGTTCATCACCATCGGAGGAGCTAGTCAGTGGTCACAAATCTAATGATGTGAAGGATCAACAATAAAATACTGCAACAGAAAGCATTCAAGGTGATGTTAAGGATTATAACTCTAAAGCTCAAACTGGTAATACTTCTGGAAATGAAGCTAAAATACGAGCCAAGAAGGCTCATGTTGAGAGTGATAAGATAGTGTAAGAATCCTCTGTCTGCTCAAAATAATTTTTCTAAGATTGCTATCAACTTTGAGAGATTTGTTCCCACTAGACAAACCAAAAATCAAAAGGAGTCTGCTGAGCATAGTAGACACAATATCATTGATAAATCCACTACCACTCCTAATTTGGATCTCAAAAAAGTGGGTAACATGGATACAACATCAGTACCAGCCCCTTACATAGTTGTTCAAACTTTGGCTGCTAAGTTGAGGCTCAACCAAGCTAGAAATGAAGTGCCAGTTAAAATTGAATGAGCCCAAGTTTATTGTTAAACAGGGAATGCCAACTGTAATTTTCAATAAAGAAGATGACATGGTGAACTTAGCAGCAAGCTGTAAGTATACTTTGATTGGGAAATTCACTATTACGCTACCTAAGTTGGAGGTGATAAGGAAAAGCTTTATTTTACAAACTCAATTATCAGGAGGGGTTAAAATAGCACACTTTAATACAAGGCATGTGTACATTGATTTAGATAATGAATTAGACTATATTACGGTGTGGACAAAGCAAAGGATGAGTATAGAAGGTCAATTAGTGAGGATTCAATTTTGGATTCCTATTTTCAGACCTGAGGAAGAAACTCCTATTGTCCTAATATGGGTTACACTTTCAGAACTCCCTTGGCATTGCTACAACAAAAAAACTTTGTCTTTACTCTTCTGGCTCCTATTGGCAAAGTGTTGTACTTAGATGCTGTATTAGTACAGAAAACTAGGGGTAGTTTTGCTAAGGTTAGACTTCAGGTGGATCTAACTAATGCAAAACCTTCCCACGTATGGATGGGTTTTGATGAAGAGAATCTTACGATGGGAAGATGACAAGCAATATAATATGAAGGGGTCCCAGAATATTGTCAATACTGTAAACATCAATGCTATATGGAACCAGTGTGCACAATTAAAAGGAGGGATGATGAGTTAAAGAGGAGAAAGGAACTTGAATTAGAGAAAAAAGGATCATCAATAGGCCTGGTGGCTGAAAACACTGTCCCAAGGGATGGTCCAAATGTTAATGCAGGAAACCAACCTAATTTGATGAATAATGATAAGCAGCAATAGCAGCAATCACAATGGCATACCCAGAAGAGGAAGCAAGGAAAGAATCATGCTTCAAATCAGATAAAAAAGGACACTATGGTCCATCAAAGCAAGGTTATGCAGAAAGGTGCATCTAATTCCCTTCATAACACTCACACTGATCCTGCTACCAAGGAGCATCCCACAGACCCCACTGAAAAGGAAGCCTAAAACTCTAAGACTGCTGATCCTAAGGAAAAGAGTGGAGAAGAGAATGAGTTGAAAAATCAGCATGCGCACAATGGATTTAGTTCTCCTAATACAGAAGCACATCACATACATTTAGCTCTTGAAGAACAGACTTCAATCACTGGTACTACAACAACCATAAGTACTGAATTGGCCCCTATGCAGAATCATTTACCTTCTACAAATTCTGATGGTGTGGTAAAGTATAGATAGGATAATTCAGCAATACAACTTGATGATACTACTCAGATGTTTACTATTAAGGATGAAGGAATGGTATCTCCTAATCTTCAACAGAACATTAGCAATCAATAGGTGGTGTCAGAATGTCCAACTAAGGGTGATAACACCAATCACCTAACAATAAGTCCCAAATTAAGCTAAGTAAGAAACGAAGGGATGCAATAAAAAAGAGGATGCAAAAAGAGGCAGACACCACTATTACAGCAAGAAGTGTTCAACACTCAGACAGACAAAGATAATTGCAGACTCAGTCTTACTCAACCAATCAATGATGAATATGAAGTCATTCATTTAGAAGATGAGGTGGGTCATGACAATAAATCAGTAGAGGAGGATGATGAGGCAGCACCAAGTACTCATATGTTCTCCACTATCCAGGAGGACTTACAAACTGAGATTAATGAGGCATCAGGAAAGCATGGTCTATCTCCTAGAGGCAGAAAAGTGTAGAGGCAGACAAGTAATCAACCAAAAAGAAGTGTATCTGCTAATTCTAGCAGACCAACTACAAGATCTCAAATCAGATATTCATGATGATTAGATCCATCTATTGGAGTATAAGGGGCATTAACACCAAAGGTTATTTAGAGAGGCTCCAAAATCTTAGGAAAATGTGCAATCTTGGTCTGACTGCCATTCTGGAACCCTTTGCTGATTCTTCAAATATTAATAGTATTAGTCTTTATTTAGGGATGGATAATGCTGTGAGTAATCCCAATGGGAAGATATGGGTGTTGTGGAATTCTAATTATAGTTACAAAATCATGGAATCTGATAATCAACAGGTTACATGTGAGGTGCAACATATAGATTTGAATACACAATTCTGTATATCTTTCATCTATGCCAAATGCAAAGATCAACTTAGAAGGTCATTATGGGACAGACTACTACATCTTTCCTCTATGGATGTTCTTTTGGTGTACTGTAGGGTATTTTAATGTGATAACAACTCCTGAAGAAAATAGGGGAGGCTTGATGTATAATATGAACAAGAGCTTTGAGTTTATTAGTATAATTGAAGCATGTGGCCTTACTGATTTAGGCTTCAATGTTCAACCTTATACCTGGTGTAATCAAAGATAAGTTGATGCTAGAGTATGGAAAAGAATTGATAGAGCTATGGTGAATAATAAATGATTAACTGTGATGTCTCAAACAACCATTGATCATCTACTAGCAATGGGATCTGATCATAGTCCTTTGATGATAGAGTTGCTTCCTAGACAAGATGCTCCAACTAAGTATTTTAAGTTTCTTCACTACTGGACTTACAATGATAATTTCTTAGATACAGTGCAGTATTCCTGGAATAGAGATGTGGATGGTAGTCCTATGAGAAGATTTCATAAAAAATTAAAAAGAGTAGCAGCTGCACTTAGTGCTTGGTCTAAAAGAGAATATGGTGACATCTTTGCAACAGTTAAACAACATGAGGAAAGAGTTAAAAAGGCTGAAGAAGAAGTCATTCAAAATAGTACAGGTGATAATAGGGCCAAAGTCCACAGGATCAATGAAGAGTATATCAAGTTCATTAAGATTGAAGAGTCCATCCTTAAACAAAAAATCAGTTACATTGGTTTAGAAATGGGGATGCAAACTCTAAGTACTTTCATGATCTAATGAGGGGTAGAAGAAGAAGGTTGTTTATTCATAAAGTGTGTACAGGTAATGACCATTGGGTAGCTGGAGATACTAATATTGCAGATACGGCATATAGCCACTTCCAAGAAATTTTCACAGGTCATCAAACCAGAATTGATGAAGACAATCTGAGATGTATTCCAAAGTTGATAGGGAAGGAGTAGAATCAAATCCTACAGGCCGTCCCTACTGTGGAAGAACTTAAATAAGTGGTTTTCTCCATGAACTCTAATTCAGCACCAGGACCTGATGGAATTGGATGTAAGTTTTACTGTGTGCTGGGATATTATTAAGGTTGATCTACTACTTGTTGTTCAATCCTTCTTTGATGGAAGTGATATGCCCAAATCCATGACTCATACCTATTTAGTGCTTATTCCTAAAGTCCAGCATCATAACAGATTGAATGAGTTCAGACCCATTAGCTTGAGCAACTTCTCTAACAAAATCATATTCAAACTGTTAGGTAGTTGACTGGCACCTATATTGTCTAATCTTATCTCCCCCAACTAGTCACGTTTTGTCAGAGGTAGAAGCATATCTAAAAACATCATGTTAGCTCTAGAAATTATTCATGGGATAAAAAAACCACAGGAAGGTGAGAATGTGGTAATCAAACTTGACATGACGAAAGCATATGATCGTATATCTTGGTCATTCATTTGTTTGGTTTTGAGAAGATTTGGATTTGCTGAGATATTTACTAATATGATGTGGAGGATCATGAGCAATAATTGGTACTCTATAATCTTTAATGGGGAAAGATATGGTTTTTTCCACTCCACCAGAGGGCTTAAACAGGGTGATCCCCTTTCTCCATCCTTGTTTATATTAGGTGTTGAGGTACTGTCAAGAAGCTTGAATGCACTCCACAATAATCAGTTTTATAAAGGTTTTAACATGGAATCTAGAGGATCTCAAATTAATCATCTCAGCTTTATAGATGATATCATCATGATAGAGGATCATTACAATTAATTATGAATACTCTTGCTGATAATGAAAAGGTCTAGGATCAATTGGTGAATAAAGAGAAAAGTCATTTCATGCTCACTTCTGAGACCCCTCCTTGTATCTTGTACATTCAGTGACTGGTTTCTCCAAAAAGGATAGTACTATCAATTACTTAGGCTGTCCATTATATATTGGGGGTCAGAGAATTATCTATTATTCAGAACTGGTAGACAAGGTGGTCAAAAGAATCAGTGGTTGGCAGCTTAAGCTACTCAGTTTTAGTGGTAAAGTAACTTTGATCAAACATGTTATATTCTCTATTCCTATACACACTCTTTCAGCTATATCTCCAACTAAAACTACTCTCAAGTACATAAAGAGTATGGTAGCTAACTTCTTTTGGGCTTGGAATCAAGAGAAGCGAAAGTTCCATTGGGCTTCATGGGAAACTCTAAGTTTTCCTTAGAAAGAAAGGGGTAGTGGAGTAATAAGTCTTCATGATATTTGTACTTCTCTACAATATAAACAGTGGTGGAGATTCAGGTCTGAGGACTCTCTGTGGGGTCAAATTTTTAAGAGCTAAATATTGCCAAAAAGCTCATCCTGTAGCACAAAAATGGAACTCAGGTCAATCCTTGGTATGGAAGTTTCTATCTAGAAACAAAGATGAGGTTGAAAAAATTCATTACTTGGAAGATCAATTCAGGTTCTTGCTCATTTTGGTGGGATGATTGGCTGGGAATTGGACCTCTTTCAAAGTGTACAGTTGATAGTGTAAGACTCAATAATGTTCCAAATAGCTGATTACTTGAATAATGGACAGTGGAATGAAGTGAAGATAAGACAACATGCCCTTGTGTTATTAATCCCTCAGATTCTACAATTCAAGATCAATTATAAGCCAGGAATTCCTGATAAAGCAGTATGGAAGCTAACAGATTGTGGTAAGTTTCTACTTCCTCAGCCTGAAATCAAATTAGAATGAAAAGAAAAGAAGCATCAGTTGTATGAGCTCATATGGAATAGGTACATTCCTTTTAAGATCTCTTTTTTAACATGAAGAGCTTTAAAGTTGAAATTACCTACTAATGACAAGATAACTATTTTTGGAAGAGAACCTGTTGAGTGTTGTTGTTGTATCAGGACAGGAATGGATGATATTAATCATATATTTGTGGCTGGGAATTTGGCAATCCACATTTGGCATTACTTCTCTGTTTCTGTTGGCATCATTCATAGACCTACATCTCTTCAAGGTCTATTACTTGACTGGTGGATTAGAAAATTCAAGATTAATGTTCAAAAAACATTAATTCTATCCCTTCCAATATTTATGTGCTGGAACCTGTGGAAGAATAGATGCTCTGCTAAATATGGAGGAAATAAATCTAGCACTATGAGGGTCAAACTTCTAATCATTAGGGACATTACTCATTTGTTGAGCTCTAAGTTTCCATATCTAGAATGGCCTGTTAACTGGACTGATCTATCTCACTACTGATAGTTATACACACGAAATGAAGATCAACACTGTGGTGTGGCAGCCTCATTATGATACCATCATGAAACTCAACACAGATGGAAGTGCATTAAATAACCCAGGCAGCATAGGTGGTGGTGGGATTCTCAAAGATTGCCGAGGCAATATGGTGTATGCTTTCACTACTGCATTAGGTGTTGGTACTAATAATCAGGCTGAGATACAAGCAGTGACTTATGGGCTTCTTTGGTGCATTATCATGGATATCGAAATGTAATATTAGAAGTTGATTCTCAATTGCGTATTACTTAGATCAAATATGATAAGGAGGCACCATGGTCATTGGTACAATTCATAACTAACCTTCAAGAAGTGATTGCTAGATTTAGTAGCTTCAAATGTTCTCATACATACCAAGAAGGGAATGGTACAACAGATTTGCTCGCAAAATGGAGTCACAAGTCTGATATTGGGCAAAACTACTACGTATATCAGCAGCTTCCATCAACAATCAAGGGTTCATATCTAATGGACAAAATGGTATTGGTTAATTTCAGACGAAAGAAGCTTAAGAGGGTAAAAAAACCACCATGATGTAACACTTCTATGGTTTTGCTTAGGATTGATATCAATTGTTAGTTTCCCCTTACTTCTTTGAATGTAAAGGGACAGTCTCGTTAATGTCATGCTTTCTTAGATATAGTAGTGAGAGGAGTCCTCTTGTAGGCATTTCTTTGTTAGCGTCTTACAATGTACCCGGAGGCAAGGTTTATGCCGTCATTGTAATTTCTTTTCCAACATCTATAATAAGGCTTGGAGGTGTGTGACTCAACCTCTAACCGTCCAAAGGAGTGGGGACCCTTTGGCATAGGTCTGTTCCCATAATAAAAAGTAAAAAAGATACACCCATCACAAACTTATTCATTCTAGTCCTTGGCTCGGCCACCAATTGGGGGGCATATTTGGAGAGTTGGTTGAACTAGAGGGCATACTTCCTCACACTCATTGACCCTTGCTTCAAATTCATGAATTCCATCATTTTGGCCTCCCTTAGCTCAAGAGAGAAGAACCGATTGAGAAACACCGCCTTAAACTCATCCCAAAGGATCACATTGTTGTTCCCCTTCTCCTCCTTCCATTGAGTATACCATGTTTGGGCCACCCCCTTGAGTTGGTAAGCCGCCAACATCGCCTTCTCTTCCGACCTCACACCCAAAATAGATAACATTTTGTACACTTCGTTAATAAATTCTTGAGTGTCCTTATCCACCTTAGACCCGTTGAACTCCAGTGGGTTCATCCTTATGAAATCCCTTACCCTAGATCCTGGAGTAGGACTGTGAGGGGCTTGGGCCTCTTGATTGATTTGATTGGTCATGGCTTGAGATAGCATGGCAATAGCATCCCAGAACTCTTCATGAGCCGGTTGTTCTTCGGGAGTGCGGGCTCTTGTTCCTCTTGTATTAGACATGATTTAGCATAAAAAATAACATTTGTTAGAGGTAAACCTTACCTAACTTCTATAGCATGACATATAATTAGAAGAAGGGGAACATTTCCTTGAACGCCTCACAGCCCCTTGCTCATAGTCGTGGTGCACTTCACAACAATGAACAACACAACAACTAACAAGACTCTAATCAACGTGGTGTGTTGGATGCTGAGGACCATTAATAACCTAGTGCTCTGATACCAAGTTTGTCACGACCCGGACCTAGGGCCTAGACGTGACACGGCGAATGGGGAACCCGAAGTGACCCCAAACAAGCCTCTTATCATATCATTACACATCCTTGGTCGTGGAAGCAATAAACAACAATAAGAGATATTAAATAGGGATAAATGGGGTTAAGGGACAACTTTAATGCCATAGAACATAGAAGCCAAGAGTATAGCATTGATACATCATAAGGTTCCAATAACATCTCTAATACATAGATAGGAGCGGGGGCCAAGACAATCTCCGGAATCACCCTCATAGTCATGAGTTTCAAACAAAAGAAAAGACAATACATAGCATAGATCAAGAGAAGTATGTCCTCAGAGTTGAGTACTCACCAAGCTTGCTTTGAAAGTCGTACTAGCCACGTGGAGGAGGAAGATGATCAAGTGGAACTCCGGTTCATACATGGTAACATCTTGTAGGCATAGAGTATGTGTTAGTACATTTGAATGTACTAAGTATGTAGGATGCAATGCATTAAAATATAGGCAACATAGGCAAAATGCAATATCATAAGCAATGGATAACATATTAACAATACGACGTGTGTGAATGATACATGAAGTAAAACATGCTTATGTAGAACA
This sequence comes from Solanum medicagineum, assembly GCA_026153255.1. Lineage (NCBI taxonomy): Eukaryota > Viridiplantae > Streptophyta > Magnoliopsida > Solanales > Solanaceae > Solanum > Solanum medicagineum. The sequence goes on from JAPFFP010046468.1 coordinate 31,333, forward strand.
TATTACATATGTAGTAAGAGACTTCTTGATGGTTGTCACACCCTACTATCCATGTTGATTGAGGTATCAATCCCCCAATCGGTTGATGGACATCACACGCTCCATCATAGTGGTCAAGGTATCAGTCCCTTAACTGGTTGATGGACATCACACCCTCCATCATAATGGTCAAGGTATCAACCCCTTAACATGGTTGATGGACATCACACCCTCCATCATAGTGGTCAAGGTATCAACCCCTTAACTGGTTGATGGTTTTCTCACCCTACCATGCATGGTGATTGAGGTATCAACCCCTCAATTGGTTGATGGTTGTCTCACCCTACCATCCATGGTGATTGAGGCATCACCTCCTCAGCTAGGCATTGTCAACTTACAATACTATAAGCATTTTCCATGGAAACAACTCATATAACATTCCTTTCATCATCATAAAGTCACTTAACTCGTAAGACATGCATTAGAACCTCAATGACTCAAGAATCCATAACTGTAAATTTTATCAAACACTTGGTGGGTGTGCTATGCCTATATAAAACCATGCAATTCAATAGTGAAATCATGTGAGAAATTCTAATGTAAATCAACCCACCAATACTTGGTAAAACCCTCATGTGAAAGACTTGAGAACCCCTATCAAATATTAAGAGAGATCATAGTTCTATAGCTTAAAACATGCATAATCATAATCAACAATTATCTCACTGTATAGACTTAAAATGCGTAAACATGTATTTTCAATCACACCTTCATGAAATCCAAATATAGTATATGATCATAATCACTAATAAATAATACTCATAAGCAACCCAACTTGGGAACATGTAATTTTCATATAAATGGAAGGTTGGGCACCACGGGTGAAAGGACCCAATGGTTGAAACCCACATACCTTAGACCTTGAGTTTCTTGAAATTGAGTTGGGAAAGAATGGAAGCTTGGAATGTAGTCTTGAAATCCAAACTTGTTCTTGAGTTTCCTTGAATTTGTATTGGAGTTTTGGTGAAGGCTCTTGAGAGAATTTGAGAGTGTATTCAAGTTGAGAGTAATGAGTTTGATCCTTTGGAATAGGGTTTAATTCTTTTGGGGAGGTTAAGATAGCGTTAGAAGTCCAAGAAGGTCATTAAAATAAATAAAATTTACGAAAATGCCATTAATGAATGGATGGAAAAATTGGCCAAGTGATGCCCCAGTGAAGGCCTCAGGGGTCATGTGGCACTCCACGGGTCATGTGGAGTGCTTGTGAGATGAGACTTGGTCAAAAATATGTAGTTGGAACACTTAGAAAAATTCACGTCCCGTTACCCAAACGGGGACCTCCACGGGCGGTGTGAAGCCACACGGTCCGTGTAGAGGTCCGTGGAACCACACTTGGTGAAAAACGATTTTGCCAGATCCCCATGCAAAGGGCCACAACTCGTGAGACATGCCACGGCCCGTGTGGATGGACTTGGAACAAAACTTGGCCAAAAATTCCTTCACGTTCACTAAGCTTCACTTGCAACACCCCACGGCTAGCCATACGGTCAATGGCAAGCCACATAGCCCATGCCACTGGCTGTGTCACATGCCATAGACCAGAAAAGGTCTTTTCTAGCTCAAGGTAGTCTAGATGGCCCGTCCAAAGCCCCACTGCCCGTCAAGGTGCCCTTGTGGTTTCACTACATGGGAGGGTCTCACGAAAACAGTGATAACTCCTTCATCCGAACACGCATGAGGTGAAATGAAGTGCGTCAGAAAGCTAACTCAAAGTGATTTCCTTTTACATGTCTTAGGTCATCCATTTCAAGTGTTATAAAAGTTACACTCATTTAAATTTGATTCTTGCATAAGTTAACCCCCAAAACTCAACTCACAGGGAAGTCTTGAACTCGTCTAGGGAAGTCTTGAACTCGTCTAAGTACTAGAAGTCTCCCACGACCCTAATACACTCCTCATCCTAACAAATGAGGCTTGAAACATGGATGTATAAGAGCATAGAAGTCCAGGGTATCACAAGAAGTTTGACTATAGGCTGTGGTG
>JAPFFP010046469.1:0-10962 GCA_026153255.1 Solanum medicagineum
GTCTACACTTCTAGGTTCTGGCTCTTCCCTTTTTACATCTCAGGCAAGATATTTACGGGTTGGGAAATTGTACTGTGTTTCTGTTCTGTTTCTTGCTATTTCAGCTATGCTATCTTTCCCCTTTGTCTTCCGATCTTTCTGGGTCGATTCTGCTATTCTATTTCCCTCAGCTTTCAGCCTGTTTTATTTTCTTGCCGTGAACTTTAGTAGGAATTTCTGAAATACTGAACTTGTGGTTACCGATTGTCATCTCAATTATCAGCCTAGTGTACTGGTTCTACTACTTTAGAGTCATTACACTGCCAATCCATCGGCTTTACTTATTCTTATTAACTTGAAAAGGAAAAGCCCCAGGTTCTTCTAAATTCATTCTTTCTGTCAGTTTCCCCCTTTTTCAATATATTTTGCACAAAACAGGCTTCGATTGGCTTTGTAATATTTTCATATGACACATTCTGTTGTTGGGACTTCCCTTTCCCCTTGTGCTGTTTCATTTGACCAATATTTGTTAGCATTTGTCCTTATTTGCCTCTGTCCAGTTTGTATATTCTTCCTCTTTATTCTGATTTCCAATATAGAATCAGATCACTGCTTGCTATCTTGCCTTCCTATTAGTTCTAGACTCTACGCTCGATTTAGTAATTTTTTTTTAAGATGATTTTGGTTTAGTTTGGATCTTTTTAGAGGCTCTAGTGAATGATGGTAGATTAGGGTTATGTTTTTGGCTGGAGCCGAGGGTGAGGGGCAAGATTGGTAAATGCATTAAGGGATTTCCTAGGCTGAGAGTAGTGTCTTGGAATATAGGGTCATTGACGGGGAAATCCATATAGCTAGTGAAGATCTTAAAGAAGAGGGAATTTGATATAGCTTATGTCCAGGAGACCAGATGGGTGGGTACCAAGGCACACATGGGTTTAAGTTATGGTACTCAAGAGGCCCGAGGGATAGAAAATGTAGTAGGTATTTTAGTAGATAGGAATCTAAGAGAGTGGTGGAGGTTTAAGAGCAGTGTTTTGAAAGGCGAGCGCCTCGTCGCCTTTGGCAAGAGGCGAGGCGAGGCGAGGTAGTGTCGCCTTAACCTGCCAAGGCGAGGTGCTCCTATGAAAGGCGAGGTGAGGCGCGAAAAAGGCGAGAGGCGACGGCTTGAGACAAGGCGCCTATGGCGTCGCCTTTTCTATTTTGTTTAAAAAATGCTGATTTTTAATAATAAAAAAGAAATTCTAGGGTTTATTTGGGAAAGAACTTTGCGCGAACCCATATTTTCTTGTGCTTCTTCTCGGCTCTCGCTTCTTCTCAATAGTCCAAACTCAACATTCTTCTCCAGAGTCCACGATTCTTCTCCAGCCGCGACCCATTCAGGTAAGTTTTTATTTTCTTCTTTCTTCTTTTCTTCTTTCTTCTTCTCCACCTGTGCGACTCAGCTACTGCACCTTTTTTTTCTTTTTCTTCTTCAGTTCTCTTCTTCTTGTTTCATACTCTGTTCAGTTTTCCAGTTGTTCTGTTCCTCCAGAGTCCAGACTCTGTTCAGTGTTCACTGGAGACTGCTGACTGCTTAATTTTTAAAAAAAAAATTATAGTCCTTCTTTATTAATATAATATGTTGTATACTAATTTGTAATCTTGCTATCTATTATTAGTTTTTGCCTTTTTGGATTGAAATATTTGCCATAATATATTGTTGTTATTGAGATTCTAGATATTTATATATGCAATTAATAATTTTAAGATTTTAGTATAAATTGGCGCCTTTTTTAGAAAGGCGAGCGCCTCGCCGCGAGGCGAGGCAGAGCCTTGTCGCCTTTCGCCGTCCAAAACATTGGTAAAGAGAACCAATGATAGGACAATGACAATTTAGAAAGCCATTGGAAGGGAACATTATTAGTGCTTGCACGCAACAAGTGGGCTTGGACAAAGTCAAGAAGCACTTATGGTAGGATTTGGATGAGGTGGTGAGGGGTATTATGCAAATGAGAAAATATTCATTGGCAGAGATTTCAGCCCACATTGGGGCAACATCTAGTGGTTCTGGTGATGTGCACAAAGGCTTTGGTTTTAGAGATAGAAACGGAGGTGGAGCCTCACTCGGTTTTGCTAAAGATTTTGAGTTGGTGATACTTAAGTCGTGCTTTCCAAAGAGGTAGAACCATTTGATTACCTTTCGTAGCGCCTAACACTCAGATAGACTACTTACTCTTTAGCAAGCGTGACAGAGGTCTTTGTAAGGACTGCAAGGCTATTCCAAGTGAGAGTCATACTACCCAACATAAGCTTTCGGTGATGGACCCGGTGATTAAGCGAGAGGGGAGGAAGAAGACTTTATATGCCAACCAAAGATTAAATGGAAAGGCTTGACCCCTGCCTCTTCTCGAGAGATAGTGGAGATGTTAATGACGATGAGGGGTTGAAGGAATTGTGGGGAAGTGAATTACATGTGGATACAACTAATTACATTAGGGAAGAAGATAAAGAGGTGCTAGGGGTATCGAAGGGTAACTTTGGTGGTCATCAAGGGGATTGGTGGTGGAATGGAGAAGTCCAATGAAAAGTGGAAGCAAAGAAGGTTGCTTATGCAAAATTGGTGGAGTGCAAGGACGAGGAGAAGGTGCACGAATAAGGAAATATATAAGGTAGTGAAGACGAAGGCGGCAAAGATGATAGCTTTCTAATGCCTATATGTTGAACTAGGGGACGAGATAGAGATAAGCAATTGTACAGGCTCGCAAAAGCGAGAAGAGGCCCGAGACTTAATCAAGTGAAGTGCATCAAAGATGAAGAATGCAAGATGTTGATAGAAAAAACCCTCATTAGGCAAAGATGGCAATTGAACGAAGAAAGGGCCGAAGACACTAAGATTTTGGGTACTGTAGGTATTTTAAGGTTGAAGAGGTTAAGTGTGCTATTAGTAGGATCAACAGGGGAAGAATGATCAACTAAGACAAGATTTCAACGGAATTTTGGCAAAAGCAAAGACACGACAAGTATAGAGTGGTTAACTGAATTCTTTAATGTCATTTGTAAGACGAATAGAGGTGGAGTACAATAGTCCCATTGTACAAAAACAAGAGTGATATTCAAAATTGTATCAATTATAGGGGTATCAAGTTGCTAAATCACCCTATGAAAGTTTTGGAGAAGGTGGTTGTAATGACCCTCCAGGTCATTTCTACTTTTCTACGTATTTTGCATCGGTTAGACTTTACCTAAAGTGACCCCAAAATTATTTGTCACTTGCTGGTACTGACAGCTCGGTCACCTAGTCGCTCATCTGAAAGATGTCCAGTTTTTTATAATATAGGCCTGTTTAAACTTGAAAAATGAGTTAGTAGTGAAGTCTGAGTTAACAACCTTGAAACGAAATTTTGACAGTTCCATCAGCTCCCAGATGGCCAAATTAGGCTAGAAGCATGTTCGGTTAGACTATCGAGGTTTTGGTTAGTTTATACCGAGTTTTGAAGCTTTAGCCTTAAAAATAGGCAAAAAGTTGACTTTAATCAACATTCTTGGTGCCCGTTATTCTGACAGCGGAGTTAGCTCGAGAATGTCGAGTTTGGCCTAGAACGACCTTTCGGTCGGTTCCCAAGGCTTCCAGATGCATTTTCGGCCCCTTGATGAAAATCAAGTAATTTTGAAGTTAGGAAGAGGGACCTACATTTAATCAAAACGACTTCATATGGGAATTTTGAGTGCGTCATTGGATCTGGAATGTCGAATTTAGTGTGGTTACATAGTTCGTTTGTGTGTTTTTGATTCCAAACAAGTTCTGAACCCCCGTCGGGAGGTTTAAACTGGAAAAGAATAGAATTGCAGCAGAGGCATCTGGGGCGGCCGCTATAACGAAGTCGCTACAATGACCCTGGCATCGCTATAGCGACAACCGCCTTTATGGGGATGGGTCGCTGGGTGTCACTACCGTGGGGTTTTAAAGAAGGTTCATTTCCAGAATTCGTAAAGGAAAAGAGGAAAACTTTGTCCACTTGTATCTTGATCATTTTTAGCCAATTTAGGTGATTAAAAAGGCTAATCTGTGTATTTTTCCAAGAACATCGTGGGATTGCTGGAAATCACTTTTGATACGTCATTTGAGGTAATTCTTGTTGTTTTTGCTACTATAGTGTAGTTTCGATTTCGAAAACTTTGGGAATTGATTTCTTATCCAATTTTTAGCCGGATTTTAGTGAATTGTGGGTCTATCTTATGTACTTTTTCGAGGCATACGCCATGGTACGATTGAAATCTTCTGACTGGGTTGCATTGAGATGGACTAGTAATTATTGTTTATCTATGTTTTGTGTCCAAATGAAGCATCGTCTCGTAAATTTAATATCGGAAGGGCCCTATTGATGTAATAATCTTGTTTTGGTAGCTCAGCAACATTCGGATCTTGTTCGAAAAGGGAAAGCACTTGCGAAGTGAATTTAGAAGCACGTGATCGATGTCCAGGTAAGCTACGATCTTCCCTCTCTTAGACTGAATGGAATATGTGACTTTTGTTTGGGGTTGACTAACTAGGAAGCAAGGAAAGGGGTTCAAGTCCTTACATGTTGAGTATGATTATATTAGCCACTATCTGTGACTGTTTTAGTGTCGGTTAACATGTTGTGGGCGTGTGGCTAGTTTATTGATTTCTTGTGGTATCATTGGTTGTCTGGGCGGATAGAGTGATAATTTGACCTACTGAGGATCCCTTGGGAGATTGATAGGTGATGTTCTATCATATATTGGCTATACGTTGTGCTTCTACTTACAAAGACCTGACAGAGCTATTGTTTGATATGCTCAACATGTCTGTGTCTGCTATATTCATGTCTACTACATTTACGCCTTCTTGTTATTATTGTCAGGTCTTAATCTAGGCTTAGGCTTGTGATACCCTAGACCCATGCTGGTCAGGATCGATAAACAACTATATTGATGTGCGATGTGACTTGAGAAGCGTAGATCCTTACAGACCAAACTAGCAAACCAGAGTCTGTAGAGTGGGGCCTCAGATAGGCCGTTATGAGCCGAGAACTTGATTATTTTTTTGCTAGCTAGCCTTTTGTGTTGTTCCCGCAACTCATCAGATTTGGCTTGGATGCACATGGGCCAACAGTGTCACCCCGATACTTTAGAATCCAATTTGCTCGAACTCTTCACTTTTGGTGCCGCACTCGTGTCAACACAACATGGGTGTGGGTGTGAGTGTGGGATCCGTGTTCGATTTGGTCAACCAATTTTGGGTACTTTGACAAAAATCGATAGGGAAAGTTTGGTTAGTTTTAATGATTTTTGTTATCAATACAAAAATTAAGGAGAAGTTGAAGAAAATAGAATACTTTTTATATAGCAACTTCGATGTCACCCCTTTTCGTTTAATCTTCTTCCAGGATTCTCCTCCAGTTCTCCACATAATATCTCATAATTTAGATTTTCATTACTCTATTTTTAGATATTTCAATTATTTTTAGGCAAATCCCTGCATCCATATCCATATATGGATCCATATTCCCGAATCTTAAAAATTAGATCATAAAGGATCCGATCTCTAGATTCGCACCCGTTATCGGACACCGGCACCCGAGTCTGAGCAACTTAGCTTAGAATAAAGACTCTTACGGCTAAAAGCCCGAGCTTCTCCTGTATATGATTGCATGTCTATCCAATAAGATGGTGCGTAGACGAGGATGTGTTTCTCTCTGTATACCCCCGGTTAAAGGGTACAGTTAAAGTCTGTACAGCTACAAGTTGTTGGGTAAACTCCTCGCAGTGCTGGGTTAGAGTCCCAGTGATTGCCGTTAAAGTTAGCATTGATGGAGGGTATCCCGGACTAGCCCAGGCCAAGACAGACCATTGGCCCTGTCTAACCTTCATGAGCTCCATCACTTAACACCCAGACCTTACACCTATTCACCCTATTATTGTGCGTGGGTATACCTGCTGGGCTTATAGGGGCCCGATCAGCGTACAGACTTAGACAGTAGGACCTTACAACCATGTACATCACTACCCAACCATCTAGTCCACGGTTATCGGCCATGTTCAGCAGCATATGTACCGGGTTGTTATGGTTAGATGTTTGTGGAGTTATATTTGATGTATCCCTGTTTTATTTGTCTACTGGATACCATATCCCTAATACTCATCCCTACCTTTCTGCATCTGGTTCATGGTGCGGGGCCTTGCACGAACCAACGACGGTGACTCTTCCTATGAGAGACTAGTGGTGAGCATTGGAGGTCCGTGGATCCTTCTAGTCTTCTTCTGTATCTATGGCTGTCTTTTGTGACTCGAGACTTGCCTTGTATATTATTTTGGTTTTGTATATGTATATAGAGCCCGTTTGGCTTAGCTGGAAAAAAAATAACTTTTAAAAGTACTTTTTAAAGTGCTGAATTTATTTGAAAAATAAGCAGTTATGTGTTTGGATAAAAGTGTTGTACTTGAAAAAAATTGTTGATGTGTTTGGCACACGAGTGCTGTTAAGCACTTTTTTAATTCAAAATGTCTGAAATACCCTTCAAGTTCTTAATATTATAAAAACTGATTGATTAAGATTTTTCTGTCTAAAAAAATAAAATAAAGTAAAATAAATTCATATTTTGATTCAATATCAATATAAACTTATTATTTAAGTAAAGTAAATTGTATATACACACAATTTATTTTTAATTTTTAAAATATATAATTTAGATAGATCACATAAAAATTTTAAGATGCCTCTTTTATCATGATCAAAATCGAAACATGATTGAGATATTCAATTGCCAAAATAAACCAATTATTCCAATTTTCTCTTGCACTCTCAAGAAACTTCAAACATTTAACCAACCAATAATGTTTATTCATTCTAATGGCATGCACGTCGTTTTCTATTTCACATAAAGAATTTAAGATATTTTTAATTACATTCATGAATAATAATATTGATTTATCAATCACGTATTTCTCTTACTATCATAAATCATTTATTAAGAAAATAGTGAAAGAAGGAAAATATATATAAATAAACATATATTCATATTCCAATATTAGAAGGTTTGATACAAATAGAAGTGTTTAAATAAATGAGGAGCAGCGGCGAGAAGAAGAAGAGCGCTGGACTGTGGTTTGAATTAAAATAATGAGAAGGGAGAGAGTAGTTAGGGTTACTTTAGTTAAGGATATTTTTGGGAATATGAAAAAATATTTAGGGTAAATAGGTAATTTTTTGGTAAACTATAACAACCTTAAGCTAAAAAATAAAAAGTTAGGGGGGTGTTGCTTTTAGCTTTTAACTCATTTTAAGCAAATTTTAACTTTTTTTAAGCTGTTTTGAAAATTGCCAAACACATTTATAAGCTAAAAAAAGCTTAATAGCAGGTTTGACCAACTTTTAAGCTAAGTCAAACGGGCTCATAGAGATGTATTATGGTTAATGTTTTGTATCGTGTTTATAGTAGATATGTACAGGTGACTTCCAAGTCCTAGGAGGGGATGTTTTGCTGCTGTTATGCTTATGTATGCCTACTGCTAGCTTGATCTTATGGTAATTATTGTTAAACTGTTCTGTGATGCCCATTCCTAGCTATTCCAAGACGGGATCAGGCTTGCCTATTAGGGGTAAGGTAGGCGTCATCATGACCAGTAAAGTCGGGTCGTGACAGTGGTGCAAATAGGAGTGAGAAGGGGTATGTGGAAATACCAAGAACCAATTCAAATTTATGCTGGATAGATCGACTACTGAAGCCACCCATCTGGTGAGGAGATTGTTGGAAAAATATAGGAAAAGGAAAAAAGAGTTACATATGGTGTTCATTTATCTTGAAAAGGCTTACAACAAAATCTTGAAAGAAGTCTTCAGAAGACGTCTAGAGGCTAAAGGTGTGCTGGTGGCTTACATTAGGACGATATAGAACATGTATGATAGCGCCAAAACTTGGGCTAGAACGATGGGAAGAGACTTATAACACTTCTTGTTGAGATAGGATTGCACTAATCAGTCCTTAGTTCATATCTCTATTTGCCTTGGTGATGGATTAAATGACATAGTGAATCCATGATGAAGTACCATGGTGTATGCTATTTGCGGATGACATAGTATAGTCAATTCTACATGTCTAACCAAATAGTCCTTTTTTCTTCCAACTTTTCAATCTACCCATTCATTCCTTGTGTGCCCTTCCTTTCGCGATTCGATGAGACACACAATAGAATTAGTGCTAGGTTGGAGATGTGGCGACAAACTCCAGAATCTAAAGAGTTCTACTTGAGCAGGATCAAAACCAAATAATTGGATTGCAAATTTAGTGATATAGAGCGTGGGACGTCTCTCTTGGACTTTGCTAAAGCCTTTAAGTTGGTTATTGCTAACTCATGTTTTCCGAAGAGGGAAAATCACTTGGTTACCTTCAACAGTACGGTAGCTAAAACCCAAATTGATTACTTACTCCTCTAGAAAGGTGATAGAAGCCTTTGTAAGAATTGCCAGGTTACTCCAAGTAAAATATTTCCACTCAACATAGGCTTCTAATTATTTGTGGAATTTCACTGGTTATGTTGTTGTTGTTTATAGGCTTCTAGTGATGGACCTAGAGATTAAGAGGGGTGAGACGAAGAAGGCTATTTATGCCCAATTGAGAAATTAGATGGGGTGGCCCAACTCTGGCTCTTTCTAGGGAGATGAGGGAAAAGTTGAGTAGTGTGGGGGCTTGGAGTAGTAGCGAAGATGTGGACACCATGTGGGACACCACTACTGGTTATATTAGAAAAGTAGTTATCGAGGTACTAGGGGTTTCGAGAGGGACCTTTGGTGGACGTCAAGGTGATTGATGGTGGAATGAAAAAGTTCAAGGCAAAGTAACACTAAAGAAGATGGCTTATACGAAGTGGTTGGAGTGAAGGGATGAGGATGCAGAGTGAAGGCTAAAGGATATCTATACGGCGGCGAAGACAGAAGAGAGGGCGGTGGTGACGAGTGCTAAGACAGCAGCGTTTGAGCACTTGTATGTGGAGCTAATTGATAAAAGCGGGGACAAGAGATTGTATTGCAAAAGAGTGAGAGAGGAAAGCTCGTGACTTAGACCAAGTGAAGTGCATCAAGGATGAGGCGTTGGTGGATGAAACTTCCATTAAGCTAAGGTGGCAAGCTTGCTTTCATAAATTCTTAAACGCAAAAAAGGAGATAGAGATATTGAGTTGGGTGAGTTGGTACACTCTGATAGTCTCGAGACTTTGGTTATTGCAATCTTTTTAGAGCTGAGGAGATCACACATGTTGTTAGTAGGACGAAGAGAGGGAGGGCGATCGAACTCGATGAGATTCCGGTGGATTTTTGGAAGACCATGGTCAAAGATGGAATGTAGTGGCTGACTAGGTTGTTCAATGCTATTATGAAGACTGCTAAGATGTCCGATGAATGGAGGAGTACAATGGTTCCATTGTACAAGAACAAGGGTGATATTCAAAATCGTAACAATTACAGGGATATCAACTTGTTAACCCACGCTATGAAGGTCTGGGAGTGAGTGGTGGAGATGAGGGTGAGAAAAGGAGTATTTATTTCAGAGAATCAGTTCGGATTCATGTCAGGGCGATCGACTAGTGAAGCAATTTATCTCGTTCGGAGATTAGTGGAGAAATATAGGGAAAGAAAGAAGGACCTTCATATGGTGTTCATTGATTTTGAGAAGACCTATGACAAAGTTTCGACGGATGCCTTATGGAGGTGTTTAGAGGTGAAAGGTGTTCCAATGTTGTTTATTAGGGTGATAACAAACATGTATGATAGAGCCAAAACTCGGGTAAGAAAGGTGGGAGGAGACTCGGAGTAATTTCCTGTTGAGATGGAACTTCATCAAGGATATGTGTATGATAGAGCCAAAACTCGGGTAAGAAAGGTGGGAGGAGACTCGGAGTAATTTCCTGTTGAGATGGAACTTCATCAAGGATATGTGTTGATCCCTTTTCTTTTTGCCTTAGTAATGGATGAGCTGACACGGTCTAAGGTTCTATGGTGTATGCTAGTTGCTGATAACATAATATTGATTGATGAGACTCGGGCTAAAGTTAATGAGAGATCGGAGGTTTGGAGATATACTTTGGAATCAAAAGGGTTCAAACTGAGTAAGACCAAAACAGAATACTTGGGAGTGCAAATTCAGTATTGTGAGGGATGAAGTAGACATTGAATGAGACTTGCCACTCAATCTATTCCCAAGAGAGAACTTTAAATATCTTCAGTCCATCTTCCAGAGTAGTGGCGATATCGATGATGATGTCACACACCATACTGGGGCAGCATGGACAAAATGGAGGCTTGCCTCTGCAGTATTGTGTGATAAGAAGGCCTAACAGGAAGAAGGAAATGGGTAGGCAAGGCAGGAAACCTTTACCATGAAGATAAAAATTATTAGTTGGAACATAAGGGGGGCCAATGACAACAATAAAAGGATTATAATGAGCTCCTTGGTTCGTAAATGGAGACCAGATATTCTATGCCTTCAAGAAACTAAAATTGAAGATTGGTCAAATGATATGGTACACCAATTATGGGGAAACGGTGGGCTGCTTGGGTTGATATGAAGGCAAGTGGTAGCAGGGGTGGCATCATTGTTATTTGGGATAAGAGATCCTGGAATTGTTCTAATTCTTATCTAGGCAGCTTTTCAGTCACTTGTTGCCTTGAAAGTCTTCATGAAAATTTTAGTTGGTGTTTTATAGGGGTGTATGGACCCCACACTAATGTAGAAAGGGAAGATTTTTGGCATGAACTTGGAGCAATAAGGGGACTTTGGGACAGTCAATGGGTAATAGGAGGCGACTTCAATGTGTGCCGGTTCGAAAATGAAAGACTCAATTGCATGAGAAGAACCAGGGCCATGTTGAACTTTTCAGATTTGATATCAGACCTCCAACTGATTGACCCATCGCTTGAAAGAGCTCAATACACTTGGTCAAGGGGAGAAGATGTCCCTACATAATGGAATAATAGTTTTCAATCCATTA
>JAPFFP010046470.1:0-10961 GCA_026153255.1 Solanum medicagineum
AGTGGCCCGTGATGAATTCTGAGATGCTATCACCATGTTGGCTCATGCTATGACTAAACAAATCAAGCAAGGGGCCCAAGCTCCTCATGCACCTACATCGGCCTCAAGGGTGAGGGATTTTACTAGGGTGAATCCATCGGAGTTCCATGGATCCAACGTGGATTAGGATCCCTAAGAATTTATTAATGAGGTGTATAAGGTGTTTTCCATTATGGGAGTTAACTCGGAGGGAAAAGCGGAGTTGGTGGTCTACCACCTCAAAGGGGTGGCTCAAATTTGGTTCACTCAATGGAAGATGGAGAAGGGGAATGACAATGCTATCCCTTGGGAAGAGTTAAAGCGGCATTTCTCAATTGGTTCTTTCCTATCGAACTATGGAAGGCAAAGATGATGAAGTTTATGAACCTTAAGCAAGGTTCAATGAGTGTGAGGGAGTATGCCCTCAAGTTCAACCAACTCTCCAAGTATGCCCCGCAAAGGGTTGCCTATCCAATATCAAGGATGAACAAATTTGTGTCGGGTGTGTCTGATTTGGTTAATGAGATATGTCGTACTGCAATGCTCAGAGGTGATATGGATTTTTCCTGCCTTATGACATATGCCAACAACTAGAGGGTGAGAAGCTTAGAATGAGAAGGAGTGGTGAGTCTAAGAAAACTCGTTTTGAAGGTGGATACCGAAATTCCAAGGGTGCCCAATTTCATCAATGGCACAAGTTTAAGGACAAGGGTATTTCAATGCTCCTAATAGAAGGTTTGCTAATGACAACCAAAAGTTCCAAGGTAGTGGTGGTGTGGTACATACCTATGTGGGAAAGGTGTGGTAGGAACCATAATGGTCCACGTTTGAAGGACTCCAATGCTTGCTATGGTAGTGGTGAAGTTGGTCATAAGGTGATTGATTGTTCCCTTACTAGAAACAAAGGCAGAGATGATTGTCCACAAGGCCAAGGTGCAAATTCGGGTCAAAAGTGGAGAGGAGTCCAATAAGGGGGTGCTCCAAGGCAAAATAGATTTTATGCTCTTCAAGGGATACAAGGGATGGATGAGATGCCCGATGTCGTCACTGGTATGTTAAAGGTTCTTTAATTTTAATGTGTATGCATTAATAGAATGGGGTGCCTATCTTTTATTACTCCTTTTGTTGCTAAAAAGCTTCATGTTAGTCCCGAATTGTTGTGTGAGCCTTATGAAGTGTACCCGTTGGTGAATCCATTGTTGCTAAAAGAGTCTATAGAAATTGTCCCATGTTCATTTTGCAGAAAACCTTGCCTTGTGATTTTTTTGAGTTAGATATGGTGGGTTTTGATGTCATTCTTGGGATGGATTGGTTGCGTGCATATTATGCTTCTATTGATTATAGAACTCGTTTGGTTAAATTCCAATTCCCCAATGATCCCGTCCTTGATTGGGGGAAAGTCGTGATGTGGTAGTCAAGGTTAGGTTCATTTCTTGTCTTAAAGCCCAAAAGTTGATTTATAAAGGGTTTCTCTACCATCTTGTGAGGGTTAGGGATATTAAGTCCAAAGTCCGTCCTATAGAGTTGGTTTAGGAGGTTAATGAGTTCCTTGATGTCTTTCTCGATGAGCTTCCCAATGTTCCTTCAAAAAGGGAAATAGACTTTGGTATAAACTTTCTTCCCAACACTCAACCCATTTCTATTCCTCCTTACGATATGGTCCCGTCGGATTTGAAGTATTTGAAGGTGCAATGGATGGATTTTTCGGAGAAGGGTTTTATAAGGCCTAGTAAATCACCTTGGGGTGTACTTGTGTTATTTGTAAAGAAAAAAAATGGTTCCCTTAGAATGTGCATAGATTACCGACAACTTAATAGAGTCACCTAAAGAACAAGTACCCTCTACCAAGGATTGATAACCTTTTTGATCAACTTCAAGGGGCTAGTCACTTTTCTAAGATTGATCTTTGTTCAGGGTATCCCCAAGTAAAATTAAGGGAGTGTGACATTCCCAAGACGGCTTTCTCTAGGTATGGGCACTTTGAGTTTATGGTTATGTCCTTAAGCTTGACTAATGCACTATATTTCTAGATCTTATGAATAGGATCTTTAAACCCTACCTTGACTTGTTTGTAGTGTTTTTTATTGATTATATCTTGATTTATTCCCATAATGAGGAGGGGAATGTGAATCACGCTAGGGTGGTGTTGCAAATCTTGAGGGAGGAAAAGTTTTATGTTAAATATGAAAAATGTGAGCTTTGGTTGGAATAGGATGCTTCTCTAGGGCAATGTGGTGTCGGCTGATGGCATTAAGGTAGATCCTAAGAAGACGGAGGTGATGAGAAATTGGCCTAGTCCTTTGACCCCATCGGATATTAGAAGTTTCTTGGGTTTGGCGTGTTATTACAAGAGGCTTATAAATGGCTTCTCTTCTATTGCTTCTCCTATGACTAAGTTGACTCAAAAGAGGGTAAAATTTGTGCAAACTGATGAGTGTGAAAAGAGTTTCCAAACTTTGAAAGATAAGCTGATCTCTGCTCCTATCTTGTCTCTACCAGAAGGGTTGGAGGGATTTGTTATGTATTGTGATGCCTCAAGAATTGGTTTGGGGTGTGTTTTGATGCAAAATGATAAGGTGATAGCATATGCTTCTAGACAATTTAAGGTGAATGAGAAGAATTATACCACTCATGGTGTTGAATTGGCGATTGTGGTATTTGCTTTGAAAATTTGGCGTCAATACATGTATGGGGTTCATATTGATGTGTTTACCGATCACCAGAGTCTCCAATATGTGCTTACCCAAAAAGATCTTAACTTGAGACAAAGAAGGTGGTTAGAGCTCCTTAAAGATTATGATATGAGTGTTGATTATCACTCTAGCAAAGCTAATGTTGCGGCCGATGCTCTAAGTAGGGTGTTTACGGGTAGTCTAGTCATGTTGATGATTGTGGCAAAGAGGTGGCTAGAGAGGTTCACCGGTTGGCTAGTGGGGGTTAGGTTGGATGAACTTGGTAATGGTGGTGTAGTGGTTTTTGATGGTTCTAAGTCTTCATTGATTGAGGAGGTAAAGCGAAAACAAGATCTTGACCTCGCCTTGTTAGAGTTGAAGGCCTTGGTAGGAGATGGTAAAGTGGAGGTTTCCTCCCAAGGGGAAGATGGTGCCCTTATGTACTAAGGTAGATTTTGTGTGCCTACTGTTGATGACTTGAGAAAGAAGATTTTAGACGAGGCTCATAATTCTTCCTATTCTATCCACCCTGGTTCCACAAAGATGTATAGAGATTTAAGAGAAGTGTATCGGATGGGTGGTATGAAGAGAGACATTGCCAAGTTCATACCCAATGTCACAATTGGGAACAAGTAAAAGCTGAATATTAAAGGCCGGGTGGCCTAGTCCAAGATATAAATATTATTCCTACTTGGAAGTGGGAGGAAATCAACATGGCTTTTGTGGTTGGGTTACCTAAGACAGGAAAGCATTTTGATTCTATTTGGGTTGTTGTCGATACAAGGACAAAATTGGCTCAATTCCTATTGGGATAAACTATTTATGGTGCTGAAGTTTATGCCAAATTGTATATTCATGACTTGGTTAGATTGCATGGAGTGCCCTTATCTATCATTTCGAATCGTGGTGCTCAATTCACTTCTCACATTTGGAGGTCTTTCCAAAGAGGTCTTTGTAGCAAGGTAAAGCTTAGCACGACCTTTCACCCTAAAACCGATGGCCAAGCTGAGAGAACTATCCAAACCCTTGGGGATACACTTAGAGCTTGTGTTTTGGAGTTTAAGGGTAGTTTGGATAAACATCTTCCACTCATTGAGTTTACTTAAAACAATAGCTACTACTCAAGCATTGGGATGGCTCCTTATGAAGCTCTTTATTGTAGGCATTGCAAATCCCCAGTTGGGTGGTTTGAAGTGGGGGAAATGGTTTTTCTAGGTTTGGATTCGGTCAAGGAAGCCTTGGAGAAGGTGAGGTTGATTGGGGAGAGATTGAAAACAGCCCAAAGTAGACCAAAGTCATACTCTGATGTGAGAAGGAAAGATCTTGAATTTAAGGTTGGTGATTTGGTGTACTTGAAAGTATCACCCATAAAGGGTGTAGTCTGATTTGGCAAGAAGGGTAAGTTGAGCCCAAGGTTGTGGGTCCTTATAGAGTGTTGAGGAGGATTGGTAAGGTGACGTATGAGCTGGAGTTGCTCATTGATATTAATATGGTTCATCCGGTGTTCTCTGTGTCCATATATGTGGGGTGTTTAGTTCTTGAAGACCGTAAGGGGCATCAGATTATGCTGGCACCTAGAACACATAATGCTCTTGCTAAGTCAACATCTCTGATAGTGCAAGGTGTGGTGAATGCTCTGGGATCTTTTCTCTTTTGCACTAAGGACCTTATAGCTATCGCACTGCAATGTTGAAGCTCTTGGGAGAGCTTTTGGCTTACAGTCCGCTTCTTTGTAACAAAGTCCTTCGTGAACTTTGCATACCGAGGTATCTTCTCCAATGCTTCAATGAGAGGGATCTTGATGGAGAGTTGTTTAAGCTTGGAGAGGAAGTGCTTATATTCACCTTCTTCCTCTTTCTTGTTTGATTCTCCAAGGGAAAGAAGGAGATGGTCTTGGAATGGGTTTTAATATTTATGGCATCACTACAGTATCACGCACCCCATCTTTGGCACGAACATCACCAATGTTTGCATTTTTGGACTTAACTATCTCCTCATGAACAATATCTCATCTATTGGCATCGAAGGATCAATGGTCTGAACTGTACTGCTGGGCAACATACCTCTCTGGTGCTAGATAAGTTGAGTTGATATTTGACAGAACTGTTGCTCTAGCTACTTGATAACAACAGCATGATCAATTTTCTAATAATACTAGAGATGTTGGACATCATCCCCTTCAAGGTCTCATCCTGAGCATCAACCTTCTTCAACAGGTGATAAACATCTCCTCAACTCTAGAGCTACAGGAACCTAAATCTCGATTATGTGATGGAACATACAAACCATTCTTGTAGCCATCTTTGCACCCCCAATCAGCATTTTTGTCATGGCCCCTCTTTCTATCATAGTAGACTCCTTATTATTGTCTCTGAAGGCCCCATCCCTGTTATAGTTCTGACCTTGGCACTAATAGTCCTAACTAGATCTTGGACGTCGGTTTGGAAAACCACCATCTAATTGGTAATGAAGCAAGTGTCCTCTTCATAGTGAGGCTCCTCATACATGGGTGCTCATAAAGGTTGATGAGCTACTGTATTCACACATTCTTGGTTCTACTTCATCAGCAATTCCACATTGGTACTAATCTAAGCAAGCTCTTGCATCATATCCTCATTTATTTTTGCTTGCACTGAATTAGTACTAACTGCGAACAATCTCTTTCTTGTAGACTTATCTCTCGTCCCCCATACACGATTTGTCTAGACCATATTTCTAACCTCTATGCAATCACCAAAAATGGATGATCTAGGAATGAACCTCCTATTAAGGGGTCAAATATAGCTTGGCTACTCTCGTGTAGGGTTCGATAAAAGATCTCCGCTAAGGCATCATCCACTATTTTGTGGTTAGGGACACTCCTCAGACACTTTGTGAACCTCTCCCACTTAGTGGTGATCGAATTACAAGGTAGTTGTTCAAAGTTGTTGATTTGGTCCTCCAACTTCATATTCTTCGACCTGGGAAAGTGCCTCTCCTAGAAAGACTTCAGCATTTCAGCCAGTTGGTGATTGAACTTTGTGGGAGTTCGGATAACCATAGGGTTGCATGGCCTGTTAGAGACAAAGGGAAAACAAGGAGCCCAATGACATCCGTAGAAAGATTTTGGCTTCCCATATACTTTTACAAATGATGACAACATTGTGCAGATAGTTATTTGGATCCTCTGATGGTAGGTGAAACTACTCCAAAAAGTGCCTGAAAATGTGCCTTGAAAGTGCTCAGAATCGTAATTTACATATATCTCGAAATTCGTTCGTGATGTCAAAAATCCGACTTCATATTCTTGTTCAGCGGGTTATATTGAGTGGAGATTGGGTCTAATCCTAATTTAAGAGCAACCATAGCAAAATAAGAAAATCGCAAAAATGCAATTTTCATAGACGATAGTGTATTTTGTGCACTATTTTTCTTGCCCGGTCCAAGGACTTTGGGTCTTGGGCCTAAGTGTTCCCATGTTTAAAATGCCTATACTTAGCTACAGTTCATCCTCATATCATTCAAGACATTCCCAAATACTCTCTCAAGCACTTAGCCAAATATTTCACTCCTAAATTCAAGTCCCAGAACTCATCCACATCTTAAGGTTCTCATTCAAGCATTAAGTCTCCATCTCTAGTCTTCTTCAAGGACTCTCCAAAGTGTAGTATGTGGATTTCTTTCATGAATTCCTTTCAACCTTGGTACCCAAGTTCTCTTTTTCCTAAAATTGCATAATATAAAGTTTATTTACTCATGGGTCTTATCTATTATGAATTTCACTAGACACTATGTTGGCGTTTCATGAAATTATGGTTGTTTTAGCATGTCTTCATCTATGAATCTAACATCTATTGGGAGATTTGAGGAAGGTCTTTGTTGTATATTGCTTGAGGGTGTTACCAAGTATCTATTGATGGTTTTACATTGAATTCTCTAGCATGATATCACTCTTGAATTACATTGTTTTACAGTAGTACGACGCACCCGCAAGTGTTTGATAAAATGTCCAGATTATGATTTCTTGAGAAATTGAAGGTCTAATGCATGTCTTATTAGTTGAGTGACTATATGATGATGAAAGGAATGTATGTATATGATATTATCTCTATAGTGTTGGGAATTGACCAAGCCTCACTCGGGAGGTTGTAGGCTCGGCTAGCCTTGTTGAGGGGTTTATACCTCGATCACCTTGCTCGGGAGGTGGTAGGGCCCTACAACCATGTCGAGGGGTTGGTACCTTGATAACAACGTTGGGGGGTTTATACTCCATCAACAATATTAGGGGTTTTGTACCTTATCAACCATGTTGGGGGGTTTGTACCACATCAACATATAGAGGGGTTCATACCTCATTTGCCTATCCAAGGGGGTGGTAGGCCTTGGATATGCACTAATAATGATCTCTACTTACACATGTATTATGTTCTCTATAAGCATGGTTTTACTTCAAGTATCATTCGTACATGTCATATTTCTATATGCTTACCCATTACCTATGTTATGCATTTTGCTTATGGTGCTTATCACTTGTTGCATTGCATCCTACATACTTAGCACATTAAAACGTACTAACACATACTTTATGCCTATATGATGTCACCATGTAGAACTGGATCCCCACTTGATCATCCTCCTCCACGCTGCTAGTATGACTTCTCTCAAGCCTTTTGGTAAGTCCTCCATTTCGGGGATGATGTTCATGAACTCATTTGACTATCTTCTTTTATGTATATGTTGACTGTGAGGGTGAGCCCGGTAGCTTGTCTTGGCCTCCGCTAAGTATCTAAGTTTTAGAGGTATTGTTGGACATGTTTAGTGTTATGGTATGGGCTTTGACTCTCTCTTGACTCTGGATGTTTACGATATGGAAGTTGTTCCTTAGCCCCCTTGTCCCTATTTACTATCTCTTGTTGTATTTTATTGCTTCCACGACCAAGGATGTGTAATGATATCTTAAGGGTCTTGCTTGGGGTCCCTTCGGGTTCCATATATGATGTGTCACGTGTAGGCTCTAGGCTTGGGTCGTGACAAACTTGGTATGAGAGCACTAGGTTGTTCGATCCTTGGTGTCCAACACACCGCATCGATTAGAGTCATGTTCATGGTTGTTTTGTGCACCACAATTATGAGATAGAGGCTCTGAGGTGTTTAGGAAATGTTTCCATTCTTCCTACTCTTTTTCATGCTATAGAAGTTGAGAGGTTTTACCCCTAATGATTGTCCTTTGCTATGCTAGATCATGCCTAATACGAGAGGAAGAAGAGCCCACACACCCGAGGAGCAACTGGCTGATGGAGAGCTTCAGGATGCTCTTACTTTCCTTGCACAAGTTGTGGCTAATCAAGCCAACAAAGGGGCCCAAGACCCTCATACCCTTATACCAGCATCTCAGGTGAGGGATTTCATGAGGATGAATCCCCCGAAATTCCATGGGTCAAAGATGGATGAGGACCCTCAAGAATTCATTGATGAGGTTTATAAGATTTTGGCTATTATGTGTGTGAGGTCGGAGGATAAAGTGGAGTTGGCAGCCTTCCAACTTAAAGGGGTAGCAAAAATATAGTACAATAAATGGAAAGAGGAGAAGAGGGTCAACAATATGGTACTTTGGGAGGAGTTCACGGTGACTTTCCTTAATTGGTTCTTCCCTCTTGAGCTTAGGGAAGCAAAATTGGTGGAATTTATGAATCTGAGACAAGGGTCTATGAGTGTGAGGGAGTATTCCCTCAAGTTCAATCGACTTTTAAAATGTGCTCCACACTTTGTGGCTGACTCAAGATCTAGGACGAATAAATTTTTGATGGGTGTTTCTGACTTTGTAAGTGAGGAGTGCTGGTCCACTATAATGATTAGTGACATGGACTTGTCCCGTTTGATGCTGAACAAATGGAGGAGGAAAATTTGAGGAAGAGGAGTAGTCATGAGGCCAAGAGGGCCCATTTTGATGGTAAATTCCATAGTCAAAAGGGTGGTTGGTTCCATCAAGGCGAAGGGTCTTCTCATGCATTTCATACGAGGGTTGCCAATGATTTTCCAAGGGCCCAAGGTGTTGGGGGTGTGGTTACTAATGTTGGGTGTCTGAAATGTGGTAAGGGTCATAGTGGGCCGTGCTTGAGGGATACTAATATGTGTTATGGTTGTAGGGAAGTTGGTCATAAGACATTGGATTGCCCCCAAAATCACAACAAAGATAACGAGGTTCGTCCACAAGGTTCATGTGCGGTTCCTTTGGGCAGATGTGGTCAATAAGGTGGTGCCCTAAGGCATAATCGGTTTTATTCTTTAAATGAGAGACAAGGGGTTGATGAGGTGCCTGACATTGTTAGCTGTATGTTGAAAATCTTTGATTTTCATGTTTATGCGTTGATTGATCCGGGTGCCACTCTTTCCTTTGTTACCCCCTTTGTTGCCAAAAAGCTCCATGTTGAACCCTAATTGTTGTGTGAGTCATATGAGTTGTCTGCACCTATTGGTGCATCCATTATTGCTAGAAAGGTCTTTAGGAATCGTCCCATTTGCATTTTGCATAAACTATTTCCTTGTGATCTTGTTGTATTGGATATGGTTGATTTTGATGTCATTCTTGGGATGGATTGGTTGCATACATTCTATGTTTCTATTGATTGTAGGACCCGAAGGGTCAAATTCCAATTCCCAAATGAACGTGTTCTTGAGTAATAGAGTCATTATGTTGTAGTCAAGCATAGATTCATCTCTTGCATTAAAGCCTGTAAGTTGATTTCTAAGGGGTGTCTTTATCATCTTATGAGGGTTATGGATATGAAGTCCAAGGTCATTCCTATAAAGTCGGTTTTGGTTTTAAATGAGTCTCTTCATGTCTTTCCAAATGACCACCCCGATGTTCCTGCCGAAAGGGATATACATTTTGGTATAGACCTCCACCCTGATACTCAACCTATTCTTATTCCCCCTTACTGTATGGCCCTGACGGAGTTAAAGGAGTTGAACGAGAAAATGAGGGACTTGTTAGAGAAGGGTTTTATTAGACCTAGCCAATCACCTTAGGGTGCATCGGTGTTATTTGTGAAGAAGAAGGATGGGTCTCTTAGAATGTGTGTTGACTACCGATAACTTAATAGATCACCATCAAGAATAGGTATCCTCTTCCAAGGATTGATGATTTGTTTGACAAAGTGCAAATGGCTAGCCACTTCTCTATGATTGATCTTCAGTCTGGTTATCATCAAGTGAAGGTGAAGGAGTGTGATATTTCTAAAACGACCTTCTGGACTAGGTATGGGCATTTTGAGTTTGTTGTGATGTCATTTAGGTTGACCAATGCACAGGCTATCTTCATGGATCTTATGAATAGGGTCTTCAAATCCTACTTTGATTCATTTGGTGTGGTCTTCATTGATGATATTTTGATGTATTCACATAGTGAGGAGGAACATATGGGTCATTTGAGGGTGTGTTACAAAGTTTGAGGGAAGAGAAGTTGTATGCAAAGTATGAGAAGTGTGAAATTTTGCTAAAAGAGGTTGCCTTCCTAGGTCATGTGGTATTGGAAGATGGTATTAAGGTGAATCCTTAAAAGCTGGATCTTATTAGAAATTTTCCTAGACCATTGACCCTGTAGTATATTAGGAGCTTCTTGGGCTTAGTAGGTTACTACCGGAGATTTGTGAATGAATTCTCTTCTATTGCTTCTCCTATGACAAAATTGACTCCTTCAGATATTAGGAGCTTCTTGGGCCTAGCGGGTTATATAGAAGGTTTGTGAATGGGTTCTCCTCCACTACTTCCCCTATGTCAAAATTGACTCAAATGAAGGTTAAGTTTGTGTAGACTGATGAGCAAGAAAGGAGCTTCCAAACATTGAAAGATATGCTCGTGTTCGCTCCTATATTATCACTACCAGATAGGCTAGAGGGGTTTGCTGTGTAGTGTGATGCTTCTAGAGATAGTTTGGTTTGTGTTTAAATGCAAAATGGTAAGGTCATAGCCTATTCCATAGCCTATTCTTCTAGCCAACTCAAAGTGCATGAAAAGAACTATCCTACCCATGATCTTGAGTTAGCTGTCGTGGCATTTTCTTAGAAAATTTGGCATCACTATTTATATGGGGTGCATGTTGAAGTGTTCATTGCTTATAAAAGCCTCCAATATGTCATCACACAAAAATATCTCAACTTGAGACAAAGAAGGTGGCTAGAACTTCTTAAGGACTATGATATGAGTGTACATTATCATAAGGCTAATGTGGTGGCAGATGCTTTGAGTAGGGTGTCTATGGGTAGCCTTGCTTACGTTGATGGTGGTGATAAA